>JARPMJ010001315.1:110000-167500 GCA_033366665.1 Phoxinus dragarum | reverse complement strand
GAACAAACAATACTTTTAAAGCCTTTTTAAATCTTGGCTTATATACATTTCTACACATGCCAATTTATAGGCTATTGAAATAAATTTGATAATAATAGCTTCATAAAAAACTAACATGACCTAACATTAACAATGGAGCTGGATAAGTGATGAAAACTCCTAAAAATATTAGTTTACAAATCCTGCACTGCTAAACTGTGTTTTGAGGTACATTATTCCAATGAGCCTGCTTTAGATTTTATTTGATCTATTAAAGTCAACATGAAATTTAAGTGTAGCCTATTGAGTTGCTATTCAATAATGCATATTTTATTAAACCAAAATACCCCATCTTTTTAAAGATTTAATCAAAATGAAATGACGTATATCGAGTGAAGCGCTTCTGGAACAACAACACATGTGGGCGGGGCTTGATTGTGTCTGGGGAATTGATTGGATGGTTGTGATTTGCTATTGGCTGATCTCATGTGAGTGACAGGTTATAGCTCCGCCCACGTCATCAGAGAAGAGAAGAGATGCTGCGAGAGGAACTTATTCCCATTCAACATTATTAACACAATAATGATGATGTGCACCTATAAATCATTTATAATAAACACTGCAGTATTGCTGCTAAGTCACTATTCAATCATAAACAAAAAGCTTATATTTTTTATATCTTATCAAAATGATCTTTCCTTTTTAGCTGTGTATATCATTTGTAAATATATATGTTTGTCTTTAGTCAATATATATCATGTTTTACGTGCGTGGAATTATGCCACATTATGATAATGACATGATTCAGTTTCACATTATTTGACCAATGCATGTCCCGTTGACTATAAGCAGCACAACTAAACAAATGTTTGTTTTGAAAGAAAGCATCGGACCACACAAGAGAAAACTGTGATGTATGCCTTCAATTATCCTGCGTTTCCATTGGACTGATCAGAGGAGCGAGTGCTGAGATATCATAAAGCAGAGGAGAAATATGCAAAACGTAATTCCATTAAGTTCGGAGGCGGAACGGAGCAGCGTTTTCCAGCAGGCGGAGATGTGTGTCTGGAGGCCTGTTTATGATCACATATATTTAACCAGAGCGTTAGGCTATTTCTCAGAAACTATAGAGGAAGAACTGTGTGTTTTTTTCTGTAGATCATAAATAATGGCAGCAAAAGTGCCGGGAACAGCCGCTGGATCAGCCTGAGAGTGTTTAGCACTTGTTATCAGATCTGCTGAGAGGAAAGGCGATGAGAATACGCTTCTATATTCGCTTTCACAGACTTGCATCAGGGATTCCCAGCTCAGATCCGACCTCCACATGAAGAGCACTGCGGGAGTCATGATGCATCTCCGCATATCTCCACAGAATCTCGTCTCGCTTGCACTTTCTGCTGCTGTCTGATGTGTTTTAGTCGTAGATTTCAATGAAGCCCATCATAGTAGGCTATTCATTCATTTAAGTCCATTTTACTCTCACTAAATAACATGTAGTTTGTTTATAAAATAATATTTAGTTGATGATAATGTGCAAAATTATGAAAATGCCTGTCAAACTGTAACATTTTAATTTGTGTTAAATATTTTCACAACATAAGATTACTGAATATGCCAACCAGAATAAGTTTCTCTTATATATATATATATATATATATATATATATATATATATATATATATATATATATATATACAGCAATCATGTCATGTGTGATTTTCTGTTATAGAATGAGAACTACAGTAAATGCCAGATTTGCAAATTAATCACTATTTATCTAATCGGTTCAACAGGTTTACAAAAAGTTTCTGAAATAGTTAAGTGTGATTTATTCTGACAGTTTATGAGACCAAAAGCAAAAATAGTCATTGACAAAATAAGAAAAAAAAATGCAATTTTGTCATTTTAGTTTTATATTCTGCTTGAAAGTTTATATTAGACAAAGACAAGTTCTTAAGGTAATTTTAAGATTTTTTTCTTTCAGAAGATGAAAATGAACTTGCTTGTTGGTAGTAATGAAATAATGTTTTGTTTGTTTAGCAACCATGTGAAATTTCTAGGACATTTAGAGCCATAACTAAAAGCTTGTGTTTGTTTGAGGGCCTGTGATGTGAAGGGCCGTAACTGTGCACCAGAGATAAAGGATGTGTTTTTCTCCAGCTCATCAGTGAACACACACCTGAACAAACACAATCAACAACCAAATTAAGAAATTACCGCTTTTGTTACATCTCGTTAAGCTGATGTTTTTCAAGCTCAATGTTCTTTTATCTCAACTCATTTTCATGTCCCACAAATAGGCAACATACTTTCAAAAGCATCGCCCGGCCTTTTAAAATTGCTACTAATAGGTTCATTAGATTCTGCTTTAGTCTTTATAACTGTGTGAACGTCCATTTGAGACACACTGCACTCGAGGAAAGTGTTGTGCTTGAGATGACGGACTGAAGAACTCACGCTGGAGATTCACTGACAGGTTATTCTCCACAGGTTTTGTTTTTGACGTTTTCCTGAATTTTGAGCAGGTTCAAAAGCATTCTTACCAAGACTGCAGTTATTTATAGTTTGTGTATTTAATAAAAATCAGTCAATCAATCTCTCACACAAAGATATTGTACGGCTTCAGAATTATTGTAAAGACTATTTTAAAACAACAACAAATGTTCACTACAGTGAAATAGACTTATAAATGAGCATACAGACACTACACACACTCCTGCTGTTATGATGTTTCCTTGAGGAAGAAACACAACAACATAAATGTGGACAAACTATAGCGGAGGCTCTTCAGCATACAGTAAAAACTGTAAACATAACAATAACAATATAAATCATCAGTTCAGTTATTCCTGTGATCAAAGCTGAGTTTATCATCATTACTCCAGTCTTCAGTGTCACATGATCCTCCAGAAATCAGTGTAATATGATGATCTGATGCTCAAGACACATTTATGATTATTATCAAGAATTCAGTGGAAACCATCATACATTTTATTTTTCAGGTTTCTTTGAGTAATTGAAAGTTCAAAAGAACAGAACATTTTGTAACAATAAAATGTCACTGGAGTGTGTGTCCAGTGAATAACCGAGCGTCTGTTTGGTCATGGAGTGTTTGAGCTCAACAAAGGAACGCAACTCCCTTCTGCAACATCCAGATCAGGGGTGCCCAATCCTGCTCCTGGCGATCGTTCATCTCCGACCCTAATCAAACACTGCTGCCTTTAATTTTCAAGTGACCCTGACGTGCTCTGAAGACCTTCATTGGTTGCTTCAGCTGTGTTTGATTAGGGTTGGAGATGAACTGTGCAGGACAGTCGATCGACAGGAGCAGGATTGGGCACCCCTGATCTAGATTATTACACCATATTAATGTGGAAACTGCGGTTTAGGACGTTAAAGGATCAGGGAAGAAGGAGGCGGGAACATTCAAACAAACAAAACGGAAGTAAAAACGAAGTCTCTCTTCCTTCACGGTCACTCCTCGGAGAGACACTCGTTTGCCACAGAACACCGTGTTTTAGGTTTTTGGACTTTCTGTTTGTTTTATTTTCATCACATGTTCATTGTTGTCCTCGCCACACATCAGTCACCATGAACACTTAGGCCCTGTTTACACGAGAACGCTCGCGGGTGAAAACGTAAAAATATTTTATCAGATGTGCCTTTCGTTTACACGCCGACGGTGTTTTTGGGGCTTAAAAACATAAAAAAATGAAACCACCCTACAAAGTGGAAATCTTAAAAATGCTCCACCGCCGCGTTCCCGTCTAAAGGGTAAAAACGGTAAAAACGCAAAAGTCTGCTAGACACTGAAGGCGTCGCGTACGCGTAAAAAATTCTATCATTTCTGAGCGACACGCAAAGAGCAGCGAGGGTTAAAGCAGCGGCTTTACCGTATTAAACATGAAAACTGTGTCAGCGTCTCTTTCACTTTTAGTGCTCCACATCGCCACCTAGCCGCCTGGAGTGCACACTACATCCAATTTCACACACTGTTGCGTCACCATATGCACACAGATTTCCCCCCATAACGCTCGTCTAAACGCAGAATAAAAAGTGATAAAAATGGTCTACAACCCCTGTTTGCCTGCTTATGTGATCTTAAACTTTGGCTTTCAAGTAACTTTCTAAACCTAAATGAAAATAAAACTGAAATAATTATCTTCGGGCCCAAGGACAACTGTTCGCTTGATGTTGACCGCGGTCCTCTTGCACCGTATGAAACCCACTGTGCAAGAAATCTGGGCTTGTTGTTTGACCACAACTTCAAATGTGAGACACAGATTAGTGCTGTTGTAAAGTCAAGCTTTTTTCCCCTCCGCCAACTCTCTAAAGTGAAACCGTTTTTAGCTCAGAGTAATCTGCAAATAGTGATTCATGCAACATCTCGGTTAGACTACTGTAATTCACTTTACTTTGGTCTATCTCAGTCTTCTTTCTCTCGCCTACAGCTAGTGCAAACGCAGCAGACTCCTCACTGGGACACGCAAGCATGAGTCGATCACCCCTATCTCATTCAAGCTCCATTGGCTACCTGTCAAATTTAGAATTGTTTTTAAAATGTTACTCTTTGTGTATAAAGCTCTGAACAATTTGGCTCCTCAGTACCTGACCGATCTGTACACTCCTTCTCGTACTTTGAGATCCAGTGATCACTGCCTTCTCAAAGTGCCTAGATCCAGACTTAAAAAACGAGGCGACCGTGTTTCTGCGACTGCAGGCCCAAAACAGTCTGCCTCTTTATATCAGACTGGCTCCTTCAGTTTCCATCTTCAAATCTTCTTTAAAGGGATAGTTCACTTTGAAATTAAATGTTGGTATGTTTTATCTTACCTGAAGTGCACCAAGATGTCGGTGTCTTTGTCTCCGCAGTAGTTTCAATTTTGATATTTTAAGGTCAAACCGTTCTTGTCTGTCAGTCATATAATGCAGGTCTATAGGCACTGCAGGTCTATAGGCACTCCAAAGCGGAGAAGTTTTCCTCGTACAGACACGATCAACACGATCCCCATTGACACGGATCCGCGAGAACGCCTATAAGCGCAGTATTCTGTGCCAGGCCAGTAGATGGCGATGAAGCGCTGTAGACTGTAATACACATGTACATGTCACTGTCTTCAGAGATTCGCGTTTTTGTTGTTTACACGGAGATCGTTTTCAAAAACTTGCACTTCGAAACCCGTTTGTAAAAGTTTGCTGTTCAGGCGCTCAAAACTGTTGTCGTGTAGACGAACAATCAAAACACATTAAAAAGTTGTACCTTTTTCCGTTGAGAGCGGTGTGTAAAGAGCACCTCAGTCCTCCTCGTGCTGTCTTCTGCTGTCCGGTGTAGATCATGTGTCTCATGCTGGCTCTCGGTCTGAACTCTGCGTTATCTTCATCATCTTCGCCTTTTAGACTTTACACACAACTTTTCTTCACATAGAAAGAAAATCCATTCACTTTTGTGAGCCAGAACTGCACAGAAAAAACCTGAAAGCTTGTAAAAGTGAAATGCCATTATAAGCTGAGAGGCCGACGCACCGGTGCATCATAATTGGACTTGGAGTGTAAACCGGGGAGTTGAAAGTGCATTCACACACTTGTTGTAGAGCTAAAGCCAAGTGTGGAGAACAGCAGCGGGCGTGGAGTGTGTGTGTGTGTGTGTGTGTGTGTGTGTGTGTGTGTGTGTGTGTGTGTGTGTCTGTGTGTGTGTGTGTGTGTGTGTGTGTGTGTGTGTGTTAAACATGCTAGGTTTAGGTTTGACCATTGAGCTGCGGATACCTGAAGTGATGGACCACCTTCTGCTGTGTGTGTGTGTGTGTGTGTGTGCGTGTGTGTGTGTGTGTGTGTGTGTGTGTGTGTGTCTGTGTGTGTGTGTGTGTGTTAAACATGCTAGGTTTAGGTTTGACCATTGAGCTGCGGATACCTGAAGTGATGGACCACCTTCTGCTGTGTGTGTGTGTGTGTGTGTGTGTGTGTGTGTGTGTGTGTGTGTGTGTGTGTGTGTGTGTGTGTGTGTGTGTGTTAAACATGCTAGGTTTAGGTTTGACCATTGAGCTGCGGATACCTGAAGTGATGGACCACCTTCTGCTGTGTGTGTGTGTGTGTGTGTGTGTGTGTGTGTGTGTGTGTGTGTGTGTGTGTGTGTGTGTGTGTGTGTTAAACATGCTAGGTTTAGGTTTGACCATTGAGCTGCGGATCCCTGAAGTGATGGACCACCTTCTGCTGTGTGTGTGTGTGTGTGTGTGTGTGTGTGTGTGTGTGTGTGTGTGTGTGTGTGTGTGTGTGTGTTAAACATGCTAGGTTTAGGTTTGACCATTGAGCTGTGGATACCTGAAGTGATGGACCCCCTTCTGCTGTGTGTGTGTGTGTGTGTGTGTGTGTGTGTGTGTGTGTGTGTGTGTGTGTGTGTGTGTTAAACATGCTAGGTTTAGGTTTGACCATTGAGCTGCGGATCCCTGAAGTGATGGACCACCTTCTGCTGTGTGTGTGTGTGTGTGTGTGTGTGTGTGTTAAACATGCTAGGTTTAGGTTTGACCATTGAGCTGCGGATCCCTGAAGTGATGGACCCCCTTCTGCTGTGTGTGTGTGTGTGTGTGTGTGTGTGTGTGTGTGTGTGTGTGTGTGTGTGTGTGTGTGTGTGTGTGTTAAACATGCTAGGTTTAGGTTTGACCATTGAGCTGCGGATGCCAGAAGTGATGGACCCCCTTCTGCTGTGTGTGTGTGTGTGTGTGTGTGTGTGTGTGTGTGTGTGTGTGTGTTAAACATGCTAGGTTTAGGTTTGACCGCTGAGCTGCGGATCCCTGAAGTGATGGACCACCTTCTGCTGTGTGTGTGTGTGTGTGTGTGTGTGTGTGTGTGTGTGTGTGTGTGTGTGTGTGTGTGTGTGTGTGTGTGTGTGTGTGTGTGTGTTAAACATGCTAGGTTTAGGTTTGACCACTGAGCTGCAGATCCCTGAAGTGATGGACCCCCTTTTGGTGTGTGTGTGCGTGTGCGTGTGTGTGTGTGCGTGTGCGTGTGCGTGTGTGTGTGTGTGTGTAAAACTACATCTGAAGCATCTACACACCCAACAGGGAACGTTCTCTTGACGTTTGAACAATCGTTCCTCCAGTAACATTAATGGGATGTTTGGTCAAAGTTATCAGGTCTGGAATAATATTCTCAAAATGTTAAAACAAACACATTATCAATAAATCATTCATGAAACTTTTTTCTGAGTTGGATGTTCGTCTAACGTGTTTTAAATGTTTCTACTTGTTTCAGAAGAACGATTAGAGAACATTCAAAAGTAACTTTCCCTTAACGTTCACATAACCAATAAAATATTTTCAAACATGTAAAAAACATTTTTAACATTCACATTCAGAAATAACGGGGTTTTGTATGTTATTTAGATCATATTTCTAAATAATAATCATATTTTTGTTACCAATGTTTGTGTGTGACTCAATATTACGATTTATTTAAAGTTCTTTACTTTAAGTTTCACTTAAACACAGATTAATATTAGGTCATGCATATAATTGTACATCAATCCTTTGCTGTGAACATTAATAGGCTGTTCCCTTTCAAGGGAACTCGAGCTGCGTTGAGGCGCGGTGGGAACGCCTTGCGTGATTGCGTCGTGAAGCACATGTATAATCAGTCCAATGGAAACGGGAGACGTCATGGGCGGGTGACGTCACCGACCAGGAAGCTATATAGCACTCCTGTGAACACACACAAACTAGCTTTGTTGCCTTCAGCAAGTGCGATCTGTGTTACTGTCCTTTGTCTATTTATTGTTTGTCTGTCTCAGTATCTAGATATATATTATGGAGAAACAAGAATTCAAAACGTTGTGTTGTTCCCTACCCTCGTGTTATCTCGGGTGGGGACGCGCATCAGCTTTGCCTTGCTTGTTTGGGAGTAGAGCATACCCAGTCAGTTCTCGAGGGGGCTGACTGAGTATTGCAGAGGTTGTCTGTTTCACCTCGCTCCCGCCGGGCGTCCTTCGAGGAGGACGGTTCGGTTGCACGCGCTCCCCGAGGTGCGAGTCCCGCTGCTGCCGAGGCACAGCGGCGACGTGCATCTCGGGGATCGCGCAAATGGATCTAACAGCGAGGTTTGAGACGGGCGCGCCCTATCTCTGCCACACGTGTTAGTTCCAGTGCCTATCGTGCTGCGATCTCCAGTTCCGAGGAATTGGTATCGTTAGTGTGAATAAAGAGGAGCTTATAAAAGGAGGTTTTATTTTGTGCTGATTGCCAAGTTAAATGTTTTCTGGCCAGCTGAACATTATGAGAGTGAGAATATAAGTAAATCTCTATATCTCAGCCTCCTCGTCGGGGATTGCCGTTTTTCCTATCTCCACACTGAGGAGTTGAGATCGTGGAATAAACCGGTTTCTATTGTATGTGTTTATCCCCAAAACTTCTTCTAAAGTAATGTTTTGGGTATTAAATATCATAGTATGACAGTGCCTCGGGATAAAGTACGCTTACTAGCTATCTCTCTCCCGAGTCGGCGTCATCAGTACCCCCACGTTATCCACCAGCCATCATAAATAATAGATAAATATTATAAGGCAGCATTGGTGGGTAAACTATATAAGGACATGGATGAATGTGAAGATGTCAGCACTGACGCTATTCGAGAATTGCGTCGCGCAACAGATAAACTATATGGGGGAGGGAGGGTTTCGAGAAATCGTTTCTCCTCGACGTCCTCTGGGGGGCGACTCTCTGAGGAGAGTCGCAGCGCTGCCAGTTCGGTTGTTTTCCTGCTGGTGGCCACGGAGTGATATAAGTTTTTCTATGTATAGAATATATATATATATATATGTCTGTTCTCTGAACGCTTCGCTTTCAACAAAATGAAGATATATACTATCCAGCTGCGTTCCAGAGGTGTCTTCCTCACCGATCTAATGTTCCTGAGACTGCTGGGCGGGAGCAGTCTCAGCCTACTAAAGCTCCTCGCAGCATAAAGTGCTGCAAAATAGAGCGTCGCCATTCGGCCTCATCCACAATCGAGAGGGACCTGGGTGGCGGTCGCTGTCTAGCCAGTTAGAGATATGCAAGATCTGAGAACTGTTTTATCTCTAATATAGCTGGAAGAAGAAGCCCTGACGCTGAGGCTGCAGGCTTCTGAGGGTGGTCCCCTCCAGGGTAGGGACGGTTTTGAGAAATCGTTTCTCCTCGGTGCCCTCTGGGGTGTGACTCTCTGAGGAGGGTCGCAACGCTGCCAGTTCGGTTCTCTTGCCGGTTCGCCGTTTCAGGACACCGAGGTGTCAGCGTCCCCAAACGATCCTCCGAGGAGGGTCGTAGAACGGTCAGTTCGGTTGTTCCCTGCCGGTTCGCCGCGTCAGGGCACTGAAGTGACTGTTCAACCAAATCCAGAGGCCAGTCTCGAGAGACTGGTGCCCTTAGCAGAATTTCTGGCAGCGTGGAAACTACTGCCACATATTTCTCAGTGGGTCCTGCACACTATAGAAAAGGGTTCAGAATTCAGTTCGGTTCTCGTCCACCCAGATTTCTAGGGGTCCTCCCCACAGTGGTGGACCTGGAGCAGGCTCTGGTTATGGAGCAGGAAGTGCTGACACTTCTGCAAAAAGGAGCTATAGAAGGGGGTTCCTCCTCCCAGCAGACAGTCAGGGTTTTACAGCCGCTACTTCTTTGTTCCGAAAGAGGATGAGGGGTTGCGTCCTATTCTAGACCTGCGTCTATTTAACAGCAGGTTTCAGATTCTCGTGTTCATAGTATGCTTACGCTAATATGATTGTGTCCTTCTGGACAGCACACTGATGGTCTCGTATATCAGAGCAGATATCCTGTTGAGGCAGGGGCTGAGGGCCGGGAAATGGAGACTTCACTCCGAGGTGGTGGAGCTTCTTTGGGAGAACTTCGGTTAAAACTTTGCCTTTGTGGTTACCCCTGACGCATCCAGCTCCGCTTGGACTGGATGCGATGTATTAGGTGTGGTCGAGGCTACACCTGTACGCATTTCCCGATATCTTTGCTCCCGGGAGTTACCCTCATCTGGAGTCATGAATACTGTGGGCTCGGCCTCTGAGGGGGCCCAGCTCATAGATTCAGGTCTCTCGACTGAGATCGTGGAGACCTTACTCCAGTCTAGAGCTCCCTCCACGAGAAGACTGAATATGCATTGAAATGTAAACTGTTCTCTGCCGGGTGCGGAGAACACCTTCTGAATCTTGCTGTCTGCCCTATGGTACAGTACTTGATTTCTGCAATGTATGTTTCTTTGCTGGGTTATCTCTGAGGAGAGATCCTTATTTCATCTTCTCCGTGGTACATGAGGCTGAGGCCTGCACGTACTTGGATTTGCACCTGGTATGGCGGTAGTCTTTCTTCACCCCAGGCCGGGTTGTATTCCTAGGTCCCTACTCAATTTGCGGGTCAATTGTGCTGCAGGTCTTCTGTCCTCCACCTTAATCAGGAAAAGCTAAAGACAGATATTGAGCAAGCGAGTAGTTGAGGCTATCTCACTTGCTTATGTAGCGGCTGGACAGCCTTCACCTTTGGCTATCCGGGCCCACTCTACTAGGAGTATGGCTGCCTCTGGGCTTTAATTTCAGGAGTTTCTCTCCACGACATCTGTAATGCGGCAGGCTGGTCCTTACCGCATACATTTGTCCATTTTTATGACTTGGACCTAGACTCCACTCCAGGGTCTAGGGGGCTTGTTTCGTAGTATGCGCACAGTCTTCATACACAACAGGCATTTTGTCATATGGCGTCGTGGGTATAGAGTTCCCACCGCGTCTCAACGCAGCTCGAGTTCCCTTGAAAGGGAACGTCTCAGGTTACGTATGTAACCCTGGTTCCCTGAGAGGGAACGAGACGCTGCGTTGCTTTGCCATACTCCCAGCATGCCTGTAATCATCTTGCTTCAGGCTTTTTCAAAGCTAGTTTGTGTGTGTTCACGGGAGTGCTATATAGCTTCCTGGTCGGTGACGTCACCCGCCCATGACGTCTCCCGTTTCCATTGGACTGATTATACATGTGCTTCACGACGCAATCACGCAAGGCGTTCCCACCGCGCCTCAACGCAGCGTCTCGTTCCCTCTCAGGGAACCAGGGTTACATGCGTAACCTGAGACGTTTCTCAGCCCTGTACTGATACTTAACACATAATGAAGAATTGAGATGAATGAAGGGAGATGTTAGCAGATCAAGACTGTTGTCCTGTGATTAACTTTGTCTTTAAACTAGTCTAACTACTTTGCACGTTCTTCATTATGTAAATGTACAGTAAGCTATATTAAACTAGAAACTGCACTATAAATTAAGAAGCTAATTTTAAAAAGTGCTCTATAGATGAGCTCTGACCCTCAGTGAAAGCAAGCAAACGTGTCGGTGTGTGTCAGGCCTCAATTAACAAATGAGCAACAGTGCAAAATATACACACACTCATAAATACAATGAGAAATATGACTTGTGGCTCCCTTTAAAACACACGTGTCGGTAAATCAGCTTGATTTCTCATTATAGGAGAGCTGTGTGTGTGTGTGTGTGTGTGTGTGTGTGTGTGTGTGTGTGTGTGTGTGTGTTCACTGAGAATCCACATGTTGATAAACGATCTACGCATCTCAGTCAAATCTGAGACAGGACACGGGCATCTATATGAATATGAATCTGATGCAACTTGAAGACGATATATGATACAGTATATGGTTTATGCGATGGTATATGGTTTATCTGTGTTCTTCAAGTATTTTTATGAGTATAAAGTATAATGCAATATACTGAATATTATAAAATAAAGTATTTCTGCCTCATTCTGTGATATGAAGCCACATCTCGCACATTAACAAAGTCTATAATGTGGATAATTACATGTAAACCCTCTGGGCCAATATTGATTTGTTATGAAATACTCATAGGTTGTGCAAGCATGAGCAATAATAATATGTTTTTGATTCATTAAAAGAAGGTCTGTTTTTCTGGAAGATGTAATCTATTTATCTGAGTGCAAATTTAAAAATTCAAGACAAAGTACAACAGACTGAGATCATATAAAATGTATTATAAAGTATGTAATGTATTATTGTCTGCTGTCACATGACTTCCCAGACTTTTGGGGTTTAAAAACAATTAATATTCGGTAATATCATCGATTTGACAGCATTGGCACTATCAGATGAGAGCAAAACTTGAATGAATAAGCAGAATAATCACAATGTAGAGTTGCTTTTCGCTGACATTGAATTAGTTTCGTAATTGATGAATTCTGCAACAATAACACTGTTTTTTTCCTGTTTATTCCTGTGAAGCAGTCTGTACCTTATAAAGCGCTTTAGAAATAAAAGTTACTTGACTTTAACAGAAATTCGTACAAACAAACAGAAGGTGGGAAATATCAATATTCAGATGATCTCACTCACAAACTCTCTAATGATGTTTACATAATCATATCTGAGACCGTGTGGAAACCGAAGCTCATAAACTCATAAGCATCCCTGCTGAGCGACTGATGAAGAACTGAACGCATGTGTCTGTGTTTCCTCATTATTAATGCGCATCTTGGTTTTGATGATGCTGAACGAGAGCGTTTGAATCCTCCAGAATAAAAGCTGGTGAACGTGGAGGAGAACATAATCCGGTGAATGAACGAGTGTGGCTCTGGTTTCCTCGTTCTGTAGACGGGAAGCGTGCAGGAACACTTCATAATAATGGTCCGTCATTTAGAAGTAACTATGCAGGACTAATGAGTCGTTCTACATTAACACTTCAGCTACTATTAACTAATAAAGAAACACGTTTAACTAACCAGTAAGTAATATCGAATATAGGATATTACCGGGAACCACCTCGAGGAACGTGTCAGGGACCAGACAGACAAGGGAATAAAATAACAGTTTATTTATTATATTAAAAATGGTAAATTGGGTAAGTCCTAATTAAAATCTTCTTCTTGCCGCCAGGGCAGTTCAAGAGTCTCTGGACCTCCTGGGACGGGAGGGGAGGAACGATCGTGGCGGGCCGGGGGCTCGTTGAAGGGGGATCAGGGGAAATCCTCGCGCCGTCCAGGTAGGTCACTGGGTAAGTACTCCTCTACGGGACTCAAGAGGGGGTCGTGGTCATACGAACCCCATTCAGACTGGAACCAGGTAGGTATGCAGATGCGGGGGGCGAGCGAGTCGCTGGAACGATACAGCAAGGTTTAACTGTTCAACAGTATATGAAACATTCAGCTGAGATACCTTCTCTCTTTCCGATTAGGGCCGATACTTCAAATGGAGGACGTGTGGAGACCACCAGACGGGGAAGGCACTTTAAGCGGAACGCTCCACTTTGGCTGTGCACTGGAACGATACAGTAAGGTTTGGCTGTTCAACAGTATATGAAACTTTCAACTGAAATACCTCTCTCTCTTCTTCTGAACAGGGCAAAGGCTTCAAGGAGGCATATGGAGACCACCAGGCGGGGAGAACACTTTGGGCGGAACGCTCCACTTCGTTGAGCACTGGAACAGTATAGCAAGGTCTTAACGGTTCTACATTACATGAAACATTCAGCTGAAATACCTTTTCTTCTGAACAGGGCAGAGACTTCCAGTAGGGGCGTGTGGAGACCACCAGGCGGGGAGGACACTTTGAGCGAAACGCTCCACTTGGCTGGGCACTGGAACAAACACAGCACGGTTCTAACAGTTCAACGATATATGAAGCACTCAGCATTAACGGAGCCGGGTCTTCTCAAAGCAGGAAGTTGGGCGCTTGCTTTATCAAGACCCTTCTTTAGAGACAGCGGGTGGAAGACTGTAGGAGGAGAGTGCACGGCAGACTTCTATTACTTCTCCACACAATAATTTCACTTCACAGCACAAACCGTGTGTATCGTCACTTCAGGCACTGCAATTCCACTCGCACACCGTGCATTCGGGCCAGCACTCACCCACCGGTCTTTCTCCCACCAGATCGAATCTCGTCTTTGGTCAGGGCTCGACGTCGCTCCAGGAAAAGCAGAAGAATGGTGCAGCGATTATCACATTCGGCAAGGAGAGGACAGAAGTTGGAGACAGATCAACAATTCACTCGGTGTACTAGTTCACTCGTGCCACTCACTTTCCAAACTCTCAACACCACTTCAGTGTTAGTGCATATAAACAACGGATCCAATACTCATCACTTGCGTCCTTCCCACTGCTGACGATATTCCTTAAGTCTTCGCTGACAAATCGTTCACTCCTTTCTTTCTCTTTCTCAGCTTCAATCTTCACCACTCCACAGCCCAGCCTCAATAAAAAGAACAACCCGCTGACAAACACAGTATCACACGGGAGGAGAACCACACTCACAGCCTGTTTTCTCTCTGTCTTTAAAGCCTCATCTGAATATGTGTCCCTCTCACAGCGTTCCCTGTAATTGCCCCACACCTGCTGTCACTCAGGCAATTTGCCTCGCTGCCATGGCAACAGATTCGCAGTGCATAGGAACGGATGTTCACTGGAAAATCCTAAATAACTGCATTCACCAGGATCTTGGTCCCGTTCTGGTTTTTGTCACCCCCGTGACACATACATGGTTATTTTGAAAAAACTTTCCCTTCGTTTACACAGAGAATCCGCCGTGAGCCGTCGACGCCACATATACGGCAGAACTTACACTGCGTCAAAAGTGCGATCTATGTTCACATTTTCATTTGGCTACGGTGATCATGGATGCATTCTGAGTAGCAGTCGATTTATATTGGTGCAAACCCTTTTTTTTGTTCAAATCTTTGTTCAAAAGAGAAAGAAGAAGTGATTTGTTGCTGTTATTGTCATTTTCTGGATTCTGATTGGCTAACGTGGGCTTGAGCTTCTCGTTACACTGCCACCTGCAGGTTTGGCATGCTCTAGACGGCATATATACTCGGGTTCGTGTAACAAACACTTATCTGAAAACTGACATTTCTGTCAGGACCCACTCTCGTCAAATACGATTGACAGTTAGCATACAGTTTGGACTGGCGGTCAGGTTCTGTTCTGGGCAGCAGTGATAAGAGCAGCAATAACCCCCTCAGGGCAAACACAACAGAACCAATATTAATGTATGCAGATATCATTCATTCAAGATTTTAAAGTACAACATAATTCGAGGATTTATTCTGATTAAAGGGGAATGGCAGATCCGGACTGGAGACAGGTGGAGCTGGGGAGGGAGGAGGGTAATGCGCTCCTGAGGAACACCATCTCTGCTGATAATACTGAAGGAGATATATATGCATACGGTGATAGTGGCGTATTCCTGTAGATAGAGGATCAGCTGAGAGTCACTGATGCGCGCTTGACTAACGTGACCCGCCAAAACTGACGCTACGCTTGATGTGTGCACAAGGTTATTTTTGAAAACGGAGAGTGTGAAATATCAGTTTATGAAAATAGCCGGTCACGTGTAAACGTAGCCTAAGATAGTTCCTTATTAGGTAATCAATAATTACTTAAAGGGATAGTTCACTTTAAAATGAAAATTCTGTCATCATATACTCGCCCTCAAGTTGTTTCAAACCTGTATGAGTTTCTTTCTCGAATTTTCCGAATTTTCATTGTAAAGTGAACTATCCTTTAATGAGATTGCCCTCATTAAGAACTAATTATGACAAATTATAAATAATTACTAATTGATGACTAATCAAGTCAAGTCACCTTTATTTATATAGCTTTTACTATACAGATTGTATCAAAGCAGCTTCACACACAAAGTTAGTTTATAGGATAACATTGCATCATCATCATTGTCCACCTGAAGTACGGCAGATCAATAATGTTGCTGAATAATAAATGTCCCCAACTAAGCCAGCCAAAAGCCAAGGCAAACATGAACGTGTCTGGGACTTTAGCAAGTGTCTTTATTTTCTCTCAACGTGGTCATAAAATGCATCACTAATTATTACTCAAATATTTCCTAGTCACAACAGAGGAACTGTGATCTGGGGCATTGTTATAAAGTGTTTCTACTTGTTGTAATTCGGTGGCTCTGTACACAGGGAATCTACATGAGACTCCAAGGCAGCCGGTGGCACTCTCTCTCTCTCTCTCTCTCTCTCTCTCTCTCTCTCTCTCTCTCTCTCTCTCTCTCTCTCTCTCTCTCTCTCTCCCTCTCTCTCCTCTCCTCTCCCCTCTCTCTCTCTCTCCTCTCTCCTCTCTCTCTCTCCTCTCTCTCCTCTCTCTCTCCTCTCTCTCTCCCCTCTCTCTCCCTCTCTCTCTCTCTCTCTCTCTCTCTCTCTCTCTCTCGCCCGCAGCAGCACGAGTCTGGCAACACACAGCCTGGGGAGAAGCAGACACTGGAGAAGACGAGCTCGGCTCTACACACTATCAGCACGAGAAGGCTTTGTCTTGGGAGAATATGCCTGGATTTATTGTGCTAGATGTGCAGTTACCGAGCGAGTTCTAGCGTTCAGTACTGTATGAGTCCAGTGAAGGGTTTGATGAGGTTTAACACAGACTCCCGTAAAGCAATCATTCTTCTTTTACTTTGTGTTCACTTCGAGGTCAAGAGATCATGACCACTTCGCTTCCTTTCTCAGAATTAAACAGGCTGTGTGTATGAATATATGTCTTATTTTCTGTTTTGAGAAGGGTGTTTTGAAAGTTATAGTACATTATTAAAGTACAATACGAATGTCTCAAGACGTAGATCAAATCATCAAATCATCTCAAGATGATGTCTGTATTTGTCCTTTCAAAGAAAACTGATCCGACTCTTATGGAAGCCCTTTTCCACCACATATTTATGACATGGTCAAAATGATGGCATACTAAGCCATTTTATGACATAAAAAGTCAAAAGTATCACATACTAAGCCATAGTTATGGAATGAAAAATATTACATTAAAAAATATACAAAATAACTGGCAATATTGTGTCTAAAATGTAAGTTACTCAATATTAACGTCTTATATTTTGAGGTAAAAGCTTTTTGATCTCACTTTTACATTGTTCTCATTTGTTAATGTATTTAACTAACATAAATTAACATTGAGTAATTTATATGTTTACAACATTTATTAATCTTTGTTAATGTTACAGTTTTTCATTGTTTTTTAATGAGGTAAATACTAGGTTTATATGTATATTCTTTGCTTCATGAGGATTAAAAATACTGTTGGTGTTTTTGAGTTGGCCAACATTGCCCGCACCATTCTGAGGAGTGTAAAGTCACACACTGCACATCACATGAGACGCAGGAATGAGGAAGCAGAAGGTTTGCCAAACCCACAGTCTGTGTTGAAATGTTATTTTTGCCGTGATCGCAGGAGAAGAGACGCTTCGGACGACGAGTGCTCGCTCTGCAGGCGGTGAGCGCTGGACCTGTGGAGGTTATGAGGGAAGAGAAGTGTTTCCGTGATGAAGAAGATACGCTCAGACTCATGTATGACTCCCTGTCACACGCAAAGGCCTGGAAATTGCTTTTAAACCCCAAGGTGCATGCTTATTTCACAGTCATGTTTAAACGTCAAGAACCCAATCCTTCTGACTCAACAACAGCTGAGAGGCAAACATCCCAACCAGAGCCAGACACTGAACATATCTCTGTGTGTTTATGGTCAATATATTATATTATGTTATATTTAAACATGACTAATATATTATGTGAATATATTACAATATATTGAACATTTGGCTTTTTTCATATGTTGAAAAATATGTGACAGACAAGGCTTTCACAGACAGGGCTTAAGATATTATCTGACATATGACTAATCTTAAAATATGTCAGTGTCATTGTTTTGTCTCAAGATGCACACCAGTATTGTTTTTCTTTTCTAAAGGACATTTATAAAAGACACTTAAATATCCTAATTTAACCAACACCTAGCCCTGTTTGTGAACCCAGGCCCATGATAACCTAATGTGTTTTAATGTGAGTTACTTTCACTCAGTTGAGTTATGTTTCTGCTACACAAAGTATTTGAGTTGAGTTACGAGGAAAGTTGTGTTGGTATTACTTAAGGGTGGAAACATGTGAAGTCTAACGGGTCAAACACAAATTAGTTGAGTTCAAAATACTCAAAATACTGATGCAATTAGTCGCCTCCATTTTGTTGAATTAAACCAAGGCAATATTTTACAGTGTGTGGAAACTGATTTCCTTACATTTCTCAAGCATGTTATTCTGATAATTGTATGTTTTTAATACAAAGACATACACAAGAGTGTTGGGACACCATTATGGTGATCAGTTTTGCTTTAGTTGTGCTGTTGACCCATGTCGTATAACTGATGATGTTATCATCAGTAAATAATCAATAAAAAATGATTGGCTTCCTTTGCTGCATAAGTGTTCCTGAATCCACTGTTGATCCTGGAGCAACATTCCAATTAACCAATCGGATTTGAGGGACAAGTTTGCAGTGTATGTCAAGTTTCGGCGTGTAGCCGGGGTCGGGTGCTTCTACATCAGTGTTATTCGTCTGTCATGTCCGTCTGGCTTTAAGGAGAACTTATGGATATGACTAGGACTAAATGTTCAGATCGGAATGTTGTTTCAGGATCAACAAAATATGTTGACCCAGGAACGCGTCTAACAAAACCAGGACATGCTTCTTTTGCTATAGCAAACATGCCTTACAGACTCGGCTACAGCAGCCGGAGAAGAACTGCCACCGCGAGTCGAGGGTCCAGAGCCCACCGGCAGCACACACTGACCTCCGTAATGGTGACCGGTCTATCTAAACACTCTTCTATACATCTGGAAGTATTTTTATCTTTATCATTTATTACCTTTATGCAATATATTATTTCATATATTTGTTTATATATTTAAGCCATTTTAATATATTTATTTAAAAAATCCATGAAGATATATATATGTTCTGTGTGTAATGGAGCATGTACACATGCCGCTATAGTCCCACAAGGCACATTCAACATGCATTTAGATAAAAGGAGCTCAAGTGGTCGCTTCTATTAAATTAAACATAACACACACCAGGGTAACATTAGACTGCTTTTAGAATCTCAGGGAAGGTTTTTAAGCCTTGTTCCACGCAACGTTTTTTTTGTCCTAATGTTCTTTTTTGATATAGACGTCTGGGGGAATGCAAATGATGGCAGAAAGAATTGCTTTGGCTGTTTCACAGGACAGTCTGAAAACCCTTTGACTTCAGCTGACAAAATCATTTGGTCTGTGCACTCAGGTTATGTATGACTATAAATATTGGTGCAAATTTGTGGATCATGTCCTTGTATGTTTCCACTATGCTAATAAATGTATTGGTTTCTGAGCCCCGTCTGCCCTGTTTTATCTGCTCGTATACATCAGGCTTCTGACTCACGACTCCTGGTATTTGGAAGTGCCTTTCAAATAACTTTTAAATTAAATGAATAACCTTGCTTCTCTGTTCTCTGTGGTATGAGTGGGGCAAGGTGAGCCAGCCTCTCGAAGAAACTCTTCACAATACAGGCTTGACCAAGCAGAACTTAACGTCATTTATCAATACTTCTGGCCGGCATTGAAATAGTTTGCATATTTACTGCGGAAGCATTGGCTGTTGAACAGATATTTTCATGTAATTCATGTAACATTTCATTTTGGTCACACTTTAGATTAAGGTCCAATTCACACTATTGACTATGCCTCAATAAACTCATAATCACTGCTTATTAATAGTTTGTAGGTTAGTTGTAAAATGTAGGCGTTGAATATGATCATGCAGAAAATGTGTTTAATAAGTACTAATAAACAGCCAATATCCTAGTAATATGTATGAAAATAAGCAACTTTAGTAGAGAGAATTGGACCCTAAACTAGTGCGGTTATGGAGCTGTAGTCATAATCATTGATGTATTAGTCATCAAGTCATTAGGATATCATAATGCCAATTTATGGCATCATAAACAGCATTATAACATCATCAATCGGCATCATAATGAGCATTATGACTTAATTACAGGAAGTCATTCTGATAATTAGTAACTTTTAACAATTGGTTCGTGTATTTACTGACCTACAAAGTCCCAGGATTGACAGTTGCTGATACATGGACACATTTATCAAACTAACGGTTACAGGTTTGTTTTAAACCACTCGATGTGTTATACTGAGACTGTTAAAAATGATTTTAGATTAAAATGCATGAGCAAAGCTTAGTCGTAATTTTTCCATCACAATCAGCCCATCTGTAACCCTGCATCCCCAAACACACACACACACTTTTATTTATTTTTATTTATTTATTAATCGTTGCCTGTCTAAGAGTGTTATGTCAAAGCATATTTCAAAATAGATACAATTTTCAGAATATCTAGGCCTATCTCATACCCACTGGTAATATATCATAACCACAGATCTTTCCAGGGAAGAGGAGATCTGTACAGAAAAGGGAAGCGGTCTAGCCAAGACTTGCTCATAGTGAACTGAAATCACACACAGGAACTGCATGGACTGAGGAATGAGGGCGTTGAGTCCAGCTGTGTTTGAGGAATCTGAGGACACACTACAGTGTGTATGAGAAGTGCAGATCTGTGGGGATGAAGACAGGAAGCACCAAAACTGACCGTTCAATTGCCTCAACATTGCTAGTTTGTAGTGTACTAGTATTACAACTTTTTTTTTTTTCGCTCTAGATGTCATGCCAAGCTTGTGGCAAAATGAGCCACTGGTCATATTTTATGTGTAAAAATTAGTGGAGACAACTTGAAAATATAACTAAGTGCATTCATTTTCAGTGACGGCTTGTCAGGGGAGGGCACAGTCAAACGTTTATGTCTCAGAATGTGTGTTTCTTGTTTGTAATGTAATGTAACCAGCGCGCGCTTCCTCCCAGAACGTGCCGAACTTGTGAAACACGAGTCTGTTGGATCGAAAAAAGGAGAGGAGGCTAATCCATAACCGGAGACTTGTGCCTCACCTGGGGAAAAAAGATAAGCCAATCACCATCGAGTATTTCACTTTCAGCGATTAGCAGTGTTGAGAAAAGTCACATGGCAGAGGAGCTTCCCTTGGTATATCCAACACTATCTCATGACCAAGTCGTATGAATACGTGCGAGTGAGTAAAAGGTGGCTAGTTCGTACGATTTCTCTAAACCCCGGTGACGGGTAGGTTTAGGGGCGGGGTCAGGGGTCAGGTGTAGGTCGAATTCATGCGAATTGGGCAACTCGTATAATATGTACGATTTAGCTAAACAATTATGAATTTGTACGACTGAGGTCGAATTAGCCGCCTCGTAAAATGAATACGAATTGCCGTGAGTTTGGGTTGATCAACTAATCATCGACAAGACATAAATAATGTTATATTAGTATGAACTGCTACCGCTGATGTAAACTATGGAGATTAGAGACAGTTAATATTTGATTAAAAAACTAATTTATTAAACTACCATTCCAACCACAGCTACAAATGAAAACCAAAGGAAGACCTCATGCCTATGGATATCGGCTCCCAGCAATCGGCTCCAAACCCGCTCTTATAACACGGATATTTAAACGCACAGAAGGGCGGACTTGTTGCTTTCAGTGATTGGCTAGTCCTAGGTCAGTAAACTTATATTGTATTGACTTATATTGAACTTATACAAGTGACCAAAAAAGTTACAAATGCGACTGCTTTTGTGTGCCTCCTCTATTTTAAACCCAGCCACTGTTTATCTTCCGTGTCATTTCTGCATGTGTCGAAACACAGGGAAACTTCCCATGAGAGTGTGTCACTGACCCAGACTTCACTATTCTCAGCCTGATCTTCTGCTTTCCTCTGACAGCGTTCCCAGCATGCTCTCTGCTCCTGACACACCAGTTCCCAGCATGCTCTCTGTTCCCAGCATGCTCTCCTGCTGAGAGGGAGGATCTCCACAAACCGGCGAAGGCTCTCGATCACACAGGCCCTCAGGAGCCCAGCGCTGATCATGTTAGGCTTTAGCTGTCCTGCAAGCGTGATGGAGGGAGACTCAATCGCATTTAACACCGGCCATGAAACTAATATGTACTAAATGTACTGAAAAACTAAATATTTAGGTGGTTTTAGCAACAAATGCTATTAAATGCTAATATAATAATATATTGTGCTATTAAAATTAAAGGTTGTATTTGTTAACATTATTTTTGCACTGTGAACTAACATGAACAAAACAATAAACTGCTGTGTGTTGCAATTATGCAATAAAATCACTGTATGGACCCCAGAATCAGATTTACGGATGGCACAATACTGCACAAGGACAAACGAGGAATTATTGAGTGCTGAAGATTTGAAGACCCTCCACAATCCTAATACTCCCCACTGCCTCACTGCCCCACTGCCTCACTGCCCCACTGCCTCACTGCCCCACTGCCCCAACTGCCTCACTGCCCCACTGCCTCACTGCCCCACTGCCCCACTGCCTCACTGCCCCACTGCCTCACTGCCCCACTGCCTCACTGCCCCACTGCCCCACTGCCTCACTGCCCCACTGCCTCACTGCCCAACTGCCTCACTGCCCCACTGCCCCACTGCCTCACTGCCCCACTGCCCCACTGCCCCACTGCCCCACTGCCTCACTGCCCCACTGCCCCACTGCCTCACTGCCCCACTGCCTCACTGCCCAACTGCCTCACTGCCCCACTGCCTCACTGCCCCACTGCCCAACTGCCTCACTGCCCCACTGCCTCACTGCCTCACTGCCCCACTGCCTCACTGCCCCCACTGCCTCACTGCCCAACTGCCCCACTGCCCCACTGCCTCACTGCCCCACTGCCCCACTGCCCCACTGCCTCACTGCCCCACTGCCCACTGCCTCACTGCCCCACTGCCCCACTGCCCCACTGCCTCACTGCCCCACTG
This sequence comes from Phoxinus dragarum, assembly GCA_033366665.1. Lineage (NCBI taxonomy): Eukaryota > Metazoa > Chordata > Actinopteri > Cypriniformes > Leuciscidae > Phoxinus > Phoxinus dragarum. The sequence goes on along the minus strand of JARPMJ010001315.1, from coordinate 144,788 downwards.
CCTCACTGCCCCACTGCCCCACTGCCCCACTGCCTCACTGCCCACTGCCCTCACTGCCCAACTGCCCACTGCCTCACTGCCCCCACTACCTCACTGCCCCACTGCCCACTGCCTCACTACCTCACTGCCCCACTGCCTCACTGCCCCACTGCCCCACTGCCTCACTGCCCCACTGCTCACTGCCTCACTGCCCCACTGCCCCACTACTCACTGCCCCACTGCCCCACTACTCACTGCCCCACTGCCTCACTGCCCCACTGCCTCACTGCCTCACTGCCCCACTGCTCACTGCCCCACTGCCTCACTGCCTCACTGCCCCCACTGCCCCACTGCCTCACTGCCCTACTGCCTCACTGCCCACTGCCCCACTGCCCCACTGCCCCACTGCCTCACTGCCTCACTGCCCACTGCCCCACTGCCTCACTGCCCACTGCCTCACTGCCTCACTGCCCCACTGCCTCACTGCCTCACTGCCCCACTGCCCCACTGCCTCACTGCCCCACTGCTCACTGCCTCACTGCCCCACTGCCTCACTGCCCCACTGCCCCACTGCTCACTGCCCCACTACTCACTGCCGCACTGCCCCACTGCCCCACTGCCTCACTGCTCACTGCTCACTGCCTCACTTCCCCACTGCCTCACTGCCCCACTGCCTCACTGCCTCACTGCCCCACTGCCCCACTGCCTCACTGCCCCACCTGCCTCACTGCCTCACTGCCCCACTGCCTCACTGCCCCCACTGCCTCACTGCCCCACTGCTCACTGCCCCACTACTCACTGCCTCACTGCCTCACTGCCCCACTGCCCCACTGCCTCACTGCCCCACTGCCTCACTGCCTCACTGCTCACTGCCTCACTGCCCCACTGCCCCCACTGCCTCACTGCCCCACTGCCCCACTGCTCACTGCCCCACTACTCACTGCCGCACTGCCCCACTGCCTCACTGCTCACTGCCCCACTGCCCCACTGCCCACTGCCTCACTTCCCCACTGCCCCACTGCCTCACTGCCCCCACTGCCTCACTGCCCCACTGCCCCACTGCCTCACTGCCCCACTGCCTCACTGCCTCACTGCCCCACTGCCTCACTGCCCCACTGCCCCACTGCCTCACTGCCCCACTGCCCAACTGCCCACTGCCTCACTGCCCCACTACCTCACTGCCCCCACTGCCCACTGCCCTCACTACCTCACTGCCTCACTGCCCCACTGCCCCACTGCCTCACTGCCCCACTGCTCACTGCCTCACTGCCCCACTGCCTCACTGCCCCACTGCCCCACTGCCTCACTGCCCCACTGCCCCACTGCCCCACTGCCTCACTGCCCCACTGCCCCACTGCCTCACTGCCCCACTGCCCCACTGCTCACTGCCCCACTGCCTCACTGCCCCACTGCCCTACTGCCTCACTGCCTCACTGCCCCACTGCCCACTGCCCCACTACTCACTGCCCCACTACTCACTGCCCCACTGCCTCACTGCCCCACTGCCTCACTGCCTCACTGCCCCACTGCCTCACTGCCCCACTGCCCCACTGCCTCACTGCCCCACTGCTCACTGCCCCACTGCCTCACTGCCCCACTGCCCCACTGCCTCACTGCCCTACTGCCTCACTGCCCACTGCCCCACTGCCCCACTGCCCCACTGCCTCACTGCCCAACTGCCTCACTGCCCACTGCCCCACTGCCTCACTGCCTCACTGCCCCACTGCCCCACTGCCCCACTGCCCCACTGCCCACTGCCCAACTGCCTCACTGCCCACTGCCCCACTGCCTCACTGCCCACTGCCTCACTGCCCCACTGCCTCACTGCCCCACTGCCCCACTGCCTCACTGCTCACTGCTCACTGCTCACTGCCCCACTGCTCACTGCTCACTGCCTCACTGCCCCACTGCCCCACTGCCTCACTGCCCCACTGCCCCACTGCTCACTGCCCCACTACTCACTGCCGCACTGCCCCACTGCCCCCAAAAGTGTTCTTTTAATTCCGAGTTTCCAAGTTGCAAGAAACGTGCAACTCTGATAAGAAAAGTCAGAATTGTTCGATAAAAAGACAAAATTACCCTTTAGATATGTTTTATTCCATGGAAGAAACAAGTTTTCATAGTTTAGTTTAGCAACTAGTTTGACCAACTATTACACACACACACACACACACACACACAAATCAGGGTAACACTTTATTTTACAGTGTCCTTGTTACATATGTTACATGTACCGCAGTAATAACAGTAAATTATGCATAATTACATCCTACTAACCAAACCCTAACCCTGTAGTAAGTACATTTTGTTTATGGATATTGCTCAGTACTTAAATATATAATTACTCTGTAACAATGACACCTCAAAACAAATCAGTAAAAAGTGAAACACAAGTCTCTGAATATGAATGAAATGACAATGATGAATTACGTATACATCGATCAACATCATCAACTCTTTAGTTCATTGCACTTTTTTCTCCCGAGGCGTGTAGAGTAAAAGCAGCGTGTGTTTTCCCAGTATATCCCGCTTAACGATCCCTGTCTCACGCTAGCGTTCTGCTGCTCCCGCTGAGCGTAGTCTGGCTCGATAAACACGACACCTGATTCTTCAGCGCTCCTCGAACATGGTTCTGGAACTTTCCTCCCCAGGAAGGTGTAGAACACGGGGTTGATGCAGAAGTAGAGGCGGGCGATGTTGCCGGTGACGTACTCGGCGTACGGAAGCACACTGTCACACTCGCGAGGATCGCGGATCTCGTTGATCATGAGGATGATGTTGTACGGGCTCCAGAAGCAGAAAAACATCAGCACTATCACGAAGATGAGGCGTACGGTGCGGTGTTTCCCGATCATCCGCGTGGCCAGCACTGTTAGCGTGATCCTGAAGTAGCAGTAGATGAACACGCTCAGCGGGAAGATGAAGAACAGGACGAACTGCTTGTAGAGGCCGAAGACTTTCCACCGGGATTCGCTCGCGTCCTCGCACACAAACCCGTACTTCGGATACTCTTCCACGGTGAAATGCACGAAGGAGTCGAGGCTAGCGAGAAGGCTAATGCTCCAGACCACTGAGGATAAAGCCACGGCGTAGCGGGTTCTGCGCTGTCTGCTAGCGGCCACACAGTGCACGACGGCCAGGTACCCGGTCGAACGCCATGAGCGTCAGGAAGAGGATGGAGCTGTAGAAGCCGAGGCTGTCCGCGCTGCTCACCAGCTTACACACCGCCTCCCCGAAGATCCACTGGTCCGAGTGGTGCACGGCCTGGAACGGCAGCGTGAGCGTGAAGACGATGTTGGACGACACCAGGTTGAGGAGGAAGATATTGGTGACCGTGTTCAGCTTCTCGAACTTGTACATGACGAGCAGAACGACTCCGTTTCCCAGAATGCTGAGGATGAAGATGATGTAGTAGAACGGGGGCAGGAAGTGTTTGGCGAAGTCGTTGATGTCGACGGTGTTGCACACGTATCCAGTGAGGGGCGTGTAGTCCTCGTACTCCTTGTAGATGTAGTCCAGTGTGTCAGTGGACGCTTCCGTCGCGCTGGTCACTCGCGCCATCTGCAGGATCACACTGGCTATTACAGTGGACGACTGGAGGAACCAGGAACACTTCATAATAACCGTCCGTCATTGATAAGTAACTATGCAGGACTAAAGCAAACCTATGTTTTTGGTATTCTTACACGAGATAAAACGTTACTTGATTACGGTTTCATTTATTTATATTTATTTATAAAAGGGATAGTGTACATTAATCAACATTCATGAATGTAAATGTACCCAAATTAGTCCAACAACTAGTTTTTATCGGCAGTCCCTTTGGGTAAAACATTACAACAATAATAGAACTTGTAAACAACTCTGTAAAATACAATTAAACTTATTAAAAGACGACATATATATATGCACGATAAAAAAGAAAGATAAAAAAGACATTGTTAATCAGTTAATAGTACTAATTATAATTAAATAATTAATAATAATATTAATAATAGAGGAAAATTATTATTTCATAATTATTATTATAAAATTAGTATACTTAATTAACCCAAAAGCACTCAGAACATGTACAATTTGCACACAATTAGTTATTTTATAAAGTTATTTTAATTTAATGAATGTCCTTTCTTTCTTTTTTCCCCCATTCTTGTTGATTTTACTGTCTAGTTCTCTCTTTTTGTGCAATGGTGTTGGTGAAGTGTTTTCTTTTACTATTCTTTATATTTTTGTTATTCTTAATAATTATTATTGTGTTCTAATTTTGTTGTTTCACATTGTGAACTGAATGTTGAAATAAAGCATTAAAAATTAAATAATGCAGGACTAATTAGAAAGTTAACACTTCAGCTACTATTAACTAATATAGAAACAAGCTTAACTAATCAATAAATAATACCGAATCTAGGACTAAGATAGTTCCTTATTAGGTCAACAATAATGAGATTGGCCTCATTAAGATAATTGACAAATTATAAAGAATTACTAATTAAATACTAATCTCAACATTAACGTGTCTTTTTTTACGCTCAGCGTGGTCATAAAATGCATCAGTAATTCCTCAAGTACCTGTCACTCTTCATGACTTCAGTGATCTGGACATTATTATAAAGTCAGAAATATGTTTTATAGTACCTAGCATTTGAGTACACACTAAAAAATGCTGGGTTGTTTCAACCCAATTTTGGGTCAAATATGGACAAACCCCAAATGTTGGGTTAAAAATGTAATTTAAAAATTTAACCCAACGGCTGGGTTTGTTCATATTTGACCCAAAATTGGGTTGAAACAACCTAGCATTTTTAATGCATTTTATGACCACGTTGAGCCTAAAAATGATGACTGCTTACGTCTCAGAAACACGATAATGATCTTTATAATTTGTCAGTTAGTTAATAGTTACACTCTAAAAAATGCTGGGTTGTTTTAACCTAATTTTGGGTTAAATTTTTGCATTTTTTATCCAACGTTTGGGTTTGTCCATATTTGACCCAAAATTGGGTTAAAACAACCCAGTATTTTTTAGAGTGTGTTAATGGCCAATACCATTAAGTAATTATTGATTACATAATAAGGAATTATCTACTAAATGTGACACTAGTTGTAACTATATTAGTTAATAGCAGCTGAAGTTGTTACTGTGAACCACTCATTAGTCCTGCATTACTTCCTGCAGTTACTTATTAATAACAGACCATTATTATAAAGTGTTCCTGATAAATCAATCAAATTATGAATGTTACACTCACCATAACACACTCTTCACTGTTTTTCTGGTCAGTTCACCAACAGAGACGAGCAGGAACAGTGATGTGCATGTGTGTGTATGTGTGTGCGTGCGTGGTGTGTGTGTGTGTGTTGCAAAATCTGAATCATATCTCCCATATGGTCCACCCTTCCTTTTTATAATGACATCAGAATTGCTCAATACATGTACTCACAACATCACACAAGACCGTTGTCATGAAACCACAGATCCACCGACATGTGTGTGTTAGCTTTTATTTCAACAAAGCCATTCTCAGCAAATCAGAGAGATTTTCCAAAGACACATTAGACTTGCATCATGTAGGAATTTCCCAGAATCCCTGCAGCTTTTACACACACACACACACAACACTCCAGGATACAAATGCTTTACGGAATCTCATCTTAAGAAGTTATCCTTCAGCGGGTGCACAAAACAACAAATCAGAATTTAATGTTAGAGTAAACGATTATATAAGCGGAAACATTATCATATATCAATTTAGAAAGAGCAAAAATGTTGAACAATGAAAGAATTCACTGGAAAAATACTTATGTTACGAGCAGTTTGCATGGATTCACAAATGAATGTAAAATATTTAAAATAATTACATCTGTCAAATTTGTTTCTCATATCTTACACATCTTAAATATTTCACTGCCAGAAGAGAAACTCAGGAGTTCTTGAACACACAAAATGGAATAAATAGTTGTGATTTAATGCGTCGTATTCCTTTTATTTAATGAAATAATAATAAATGAGTTTTGTGTGCATTACCGTCCCTTCAGGCAGTGTAGAATAGATAATATAAAAAGTATGCAAATACGTAAATAATATAAATTAATAATAGTCAGATATTTAAACTACAATTCTTACTTCAATGAAATGATGATGGCTGTTGTGTCTTTAAAACAAACTGTCCAATCAAAATATGTTCATGAAAAGCAAGGACTTTTGTCAAAAGCAAACAGAAACAGTGTCCTCATTATTTTAAATGCATGTCCATGTAATAATAAAGCCGTTTATTCCTGATCTTCCCTCGCATCACATGAGCAACAGTCTAATGGTTTTCATGTTTGCTCCTCAGATCATGCTGCAAAAGTCCCTTGTTGGCAACAAAATAGCCATTTACTTTATACTTAATATTCATAAGTAATGGTGATACATATTAATGTTAATTACTATGTTTATGACATTTTAATATCTATCCACTTGCAGTATTATTCCACAAATGACCTTATGACCATGTGTTAATGGTGTCCATGAAACCCGTTGTGCACTGAAAGGCAGGTTTATAAATCTATAAATCTATAAATGTCAGTATTATTCATCTAAAGGCCACTTATGTTTCATTGCAGCATCGCAGTGCGACGCCACTCTGCAGATTCCTCTGGATTTACTGTGGCAGTCCGAGAGCTGAGCGTGTGTGTGTGTGTGTGTGTGTGTGTGTGTCAGAACTCAGGCCCTTTCCTGTAGTGCTGGTCCCTGAGGTTATAGGATTGGTAGCAGATGGACATGTCACACACGCCGCTCGGGCCCCCTGAGGGCCCGGTTTCCCTGGACCGCCTGGAGTCCCGGATTTCCCAGTTATTCCCGGAGGACCCGGAACACCCCACGCCGTCACTGCCGCGAGGACCCTGGACCCCTGAGGGTGATGTTGAGGGAACACACAAGCGGACAGTTACACAAGACTCATTCCCATACGCTGCCTATCATGTGTGCCAGAGAGATTGAGTACGTATGCAGACAAGTCATAAAACGTGCGTTTTGAGGGAAATGTGATCAAAACAATTTAACTAATAGATATCACCAATTGTTTGATAACATTATGAATTGCAAAAAAAATATTTGTATGACAAGTTTTATGAATAATGTTTAAATATGCAAATTAGGTATTCTTTAATTATTTTATTTCATTTATGAATATAGCACATTTAATGCAACAGCTGTTGCCCAAAGTGCTTCACAGTCACTAAAAAAACATTCATTAAATATCCACTCATTTGCATACATTTCCAGAACAGAAATCTGAACACTAAGTAAAGCCAGATTCAAAATTCTTGTTTCATTTTGTTGATATATTAGAGCTAACGTTCTCTTTTTATATAAATCAGAAAATACTGTCAACAGACATAAAACAATGACCATGTACCATTTAACAATTGAATAGGTGTGCGAGATATGAGCAAACAGCTCAGTAAAAACCCTCAGAATATAGATATGAACTGGGCTGTGTTTAACTTAACTAAAGATGTAACTTAACTAAAGGTGTAACTTAAGGTGTAACTTAAGGTGTAACTTAAGGTGTAACTTAACTAAAGGTGTAACTTAAGGTGTAACTTAACTAAAGGTGTAACTAAAGATGTAACTTAACTAAAGGTGTAACTTAAGGAGTAACTTAACTAAAGGTGTAACTAAAGATGTAACTTAACTAAAGGTGTAACTAAAGATGTAACTTAACTAAAGGTGTAACTTAACTAAAGGTGTAACTTAACTAAAGGTGTAACTAAAGATGTAACTTAACTAAAGGTGTAACTTAAGGTGTAACTTAACTAAAGGTGTAACTTAAGATGTAACTTAACTAAATGTGTAACTAAAGATGTAACTTAACTAAAGGTGTAACTAAAGGTGTAACTAAAGGTGTAACTAAAGGTGTAACTTAAGGTGTAACTTAACTAAAGGTGTAACTAAAGATGTAACTTAACTAAAGGTGTAACTTTACTAAAGATGTAACTTAACTAAAGGTGTAACTAAAGATGTAACTTAACTAAAGGTGTAACTTAAGGTGTAACTTGACTAAAGGTGTAACTTAAGGTGTAACTTAACTAAAGGTGTAACTAAAGATGTAACTTGACTAAAGGTGTAACTTAAGATGTAACTTAACTAAATGTGTAACTAAAGATGTAACTTAACTAAAGGTGTAACTAAAGGTGTAACTTAACTAAAGGTGTAACTTAAGGTGTAACTTAACTAAAGGTGTAACTTAAGGTGTAACTTAACTAAAGGTGTAACTAAAGATGTAACTTAACTAAAGGTGTAACTTAAGGTGTAACTTAACTAAAGGTGTAACTAAAGATGTAACTTAACTAAAGGTGTAACTAAAGATGTAACTTAACTAAAGGTGTAACTTAACTAAAGGTGTAACTTAACTAAAGGTGTAACTAAAGATGTAACTTAACTAAAGGTGTAACTTAACTAAAGGTGTAACTAAAGATGTAACTTAACTAAATGTGTAACTTAACTAAAGATGTAACTTAACTAAAGGTGTAACTAAAGATGTAACTTAACTAAAGGTGTAACTTAACTAAAGGTGTAACTTAACTAAAGGTGTAACTAAAGATGTAACTTAACTAAAGGTGTAACTTAACTAAAGATGTAACTTAACTAAAGGTGTAACTAAAGATGTAACTTAACTAAAGGTGTAACTTAACTAAAGGTGTAACTAAAGATGTAACTTAACTAAAGGTGTAACTTAACTAAAGGTGTAACTTAACTAAAGGTGTAACTAAAGATGTAACAACTAAAGGTGTAACTTAAGGTGTAACTTAACTAAATGTGTAACTAAAGATGTAACTTAACTAAAGGTGTAACTTAAGGTGTAACTTAACTAAAGGTGTAACTAAAGGTATAACTTAACTAAAGGTGTAACTTAACAAAATGTATAACGTAAGGTGTAACTTAACTAAAGGTGTAACTTAACTAAAGGTGTAACTTAAGGTGTAACTTAACTAAAGATGTAACTTAACTAAAGGTGTAACTTAACTAAGGTGTAACTTAAGGTGTAACTTAACTAAAGGTGTAACTAAAGGTATAACTTAACTAAAGGTGTAACTTAACAAAATGTATAACGTAAGGTGTAACTTAACTAAATGTGTAACTTAAGGTGTAACTTAACTAAATGTGTAACTTAAGGTGTAACTTAACTAAAGGTGTAACTTAAGGTGTAACTTAACTAAAGGTGTAACTAAAGGTATAACTTAACTAAAGGTGTAACTTAACTAAATGTGTAACTTAAGGTGTAACTTAACTAAATGTGTAACTTAACCAAATGTATAACGTAAGGTGTAAGGCGTTTTGCTCGTTTTTTTTTACATAGCAGCAAAATAGACCTAAAATACTCCGTCGGTTTTGGTCATACAGCCTTAAGAAATATGAAAAAATAAGCTGTTAAATGTCTACTTTTTTATGTGTCCACTTACAATCGAAATAAAACATTGTGCTTTTGTAAAATAAAGAAAGTAAACAGGTAGTGCTTTATGCCTCTCCGTCTCCGTGAACTTTTTTTCTGAATCACGTCTCTAAACCTTAAACAAAACTCAGCGAATACTATTCACTCAGACATGAGATATATATCTCTATAATCATTTAAGTGTGTAGTTTTAAATTATCTAATTCAAAACTAAGACAAATATTCTCTGTTTATGTAATCTATATAAAAAGAGCGAGAGATCAGCCGTTCTCATTATGGTTCTGGCACCTCATTACTCTGTTAATATGACAACGCCCATCGAGAGCGCGCGCTATTCAAATGTAGATAATCTGAGGAAACACACGCAAACCAGTCAACGCCCACAACAGCTGGAAAACACACTGTGAGGAATAATAATATTGTGATAATCCTGGAAATTTTACCTCAAACGTGCTGGAGTAGCCTAACAACGGATCCAGCTGCAGATCATCAGTGAGTGCTTTGTTCTAATCGCGATATGAAATGGTGTCTGTAAACCGCAAAAGACTGTTTAAATTTGAGTCGCGTTTCTGTGTTTGAATGAATGCACGGCACATATGCATGTTGTTGTTTACTACAGCTCGCGCGTGTCTGTGTGTGAATGAAACTATCTATATTGCCTACTGAGATGAGTAAAAATCGACTGAATACGTTGAAATAAAATGTCTTTGTATAAACAACATAATAAACTGCAAATTAACATTTATGCCCTAATATAGGCTATATTATAAAAGACGATATGTTACAGACGAAATATGAAAGACAACATTTCGTTTTGGATAGATTATACAGTTTTAACTGCCACATCAAAACCTAATTTACAAGGTGCAAACAAAATCTTAAAAGGTCAATATAAGCCTTATCTTTAAATTATTTTTGTGTTTTATTAGTGACAAATTTGGGGAGAGGATAGCCTACATAATCCAAAACTTTCTGAAAATACGAATGAGAATTAACTGCACAATTACTAGCAAATTGTATAATATCCAAGGTAAACATTTCTGTACTGATACTGACCGTTGTAACAGTTAACCAACAGAGGGCGCCGTTTAGCTGTGTTGCTTTTGGTTGCTTGTAAACGGAGGTTAAGCAATAAAGCACTCTTGAGAATGACAGTCTGTGTGAGAGTTCAGTCAATACATGGTACCAGGAGTAAACTCGAAAAAACATGAGTGTAATGAATAATATACGGCCACCGGACGAGTTGAAGTTGACGGGTAACGTCCACGCTAACTGGAAAGCGTTTAGGCAAAGTTTTGAGCTTTATTTGTTAGCTATTGGACTCGACGAAGGAACCGATCGACGAAAGATAGCTCTGTTGCTAACTGTTGCTGGACGGGCTGCGCTGGATGTATACAACACGTTCGTCTTTTCGGATGAGGAAAGAGACACGCTGCCCGCGGTACTGAGCAAGTTTGAGGATTACTGCACGCCGAGAAAAAACGAAACATATGAACGGTATGTTTTCAGGAACAGAATGCAAAAAGAGACTGAATCAATAGAACAGTATGTGACAGACTTGCGCCTTAAGAGTCAATCCTGCAATTTCGGCACACTGTGCGACTCCATGATAAGGGATCAAATTGTAATAGGAGTGCAGGACAAGAGAGTAAGGATGCTGTTATTAAAAGAAACAGAACTTACCATTGAGAAAGCAATTGGTATTTGTCAGGCTGCAGAAAGTACGAAGATACAATTGAAGTCGTTTGAAAACGAAAGTGAAACTGCTGCTGTTGATACTGTACAAAAACACAAAAAGAGATTTGATAAGCGACAGCCACAGAAATCCAAATGGAAACCACAGGACAGAGACTGTGAGAGATGTGGAAGTAAACATGCTCCAAGAGAATGTCCAGCTTATGGCAAAGAATGTCGAAAGTGTGGAGGTAAAAATCATTTTGCCAGGTCCTGTCTCACAAAGAAAAAGGTACATGTAGTAGGACAGAAACAAGAGGAAAATGACAGTGAGGACGAAGAACCACTGTATGTCGAAGCAGCAATTCTGACTAACATGGGCGGTAATGATGATGAATGGATAGCACCTTTGATGGTGGATGGTGTGACAGTGCCAATGAAAATCGACACAGGTGCACAAGTAAATGTCCTGCCGAGGAAATACTATAATATGATGAACATTAAGCCAAAAGTAAGACCCAAGAAATTGGACTTAAGGGCATTTAATGATCAGCCGATTCCACATAAGGGTGTTTTCAGGGCGAGTCTTTCAGGAGAAGGACGCACCATAAAAGCACTGTTTGTTCTTGTAGAAGAGGATAGGCAGCCAATTTTAGGTTTGAAAGCAAGTGAAGGACTTGGGCTTATAAAGAGAGTTCATGTCATTGATAGTGCTCTAGTGACCACTAGGGGCGCAGCACATAGCAAACGAATGGACACAGGTGCAGATTTTACCACTGAGATAGTGAGGGAGTACAAGGATGTATTCCAGGGTATCGGTTGCCTACCTATTCAGTACAAAATACGTCTGAAAGAAAATGCAGAACCAGTTATCCATGCAGCAAGAAAAGTGCCAATAGCCCTAAAAGAAAGACTGAGAAAAGAACTGAAATCCTTGATTGACAAAGGGATAGTGAAAAAAATTTAAGAACCTACAGACTGGGTGAATTCTCTCGTCATTGTGGAAAAAAAGAATGGTGATCTGAGACTTTGTATCGATCCAAGAGATCTGAATAAATGGATCAAAAGAGAGCACTATAGGTTGCCAACTAAATCAGACATCACAAGCGCAATGGCTGGAGCACAATTCTTTTCCAAGCTTGATGCATCATCAGGGTTCTACCAAGTTAAATTGGATGAGGAAAGTGCAACATTGTGCACATTTAACACTCCCTTTGGTAGACATTGCTTCTTACGCATGCCTTTTGGAATTGCTTCAGCTCCAGAGGTTTTCCACAGGACTGTACAGCAAATGTTCGATGGCATGGAAGGAGTGGGAGTTTTCCTGGATGATGTAGTCGTATGGGGTGCTACAAGGGCAGAACATGATGAGCGACTAAGAAATGTGATGGCACGAGCAAGAAAAACAGGAATGAAACTGAACAAACAAAAGTGTCAGTTTGGGGTGAGAGACATTACTTATCTGGGAGACAGACTATCTGCTGCAGGGATACAGCCAGACCCTGAAAAGATAAGAGCAATAAAAGAAATGCCACAACCCAAAGAAAAGACTGAGCTGCAACGTGCATTAGGCTTAGTCAACTATGTGGGAAGATTTATTCCAAATCTGTCGGCTAACACAAAGGCATTGCGCAGTTTGCTGGAAAGCGGAACGGAGTGGCGATGGGAGCATGAACATGTGACTGAATGGGACATGCTCAAGAACAGCCTAGTTAAAGAACCAGTGCTGAAGTACTTTGATCCTGAGCTTCCAGTGAAAGTATCTACTGATGCTTCAAAGGATGGACTTGGAGCGGTTCTGCTTCAAAAGCATGACTTGGCATGGTTTCCAGTGGCATATGCATCACGAACGATGACAGAGGCGGAAAGAAACTATGCACAAATAGAGAAAGAGACATTAGGAGCAGTTTTCGGATGTGAAAAGTTCCATGAATACATTTATGGAAGAGAAGTGGTATTGGAAACTGATCATAAACCACTGATTGCGATCTCAACGAAGGCACTAGGAGATGCTCCTCCTCGCATCCAACGGTTAATGCTCCGTCTCCAGAAATACAGTTTGAAGTTTGAGTTCACTCCAGGGAAGCACCTGGTAATGGCAGATGCACTCAGCAGAGCATCTTTGAGCCAAACAGGATCAAGTAATACGGAACATGATGTACAGGTTCATGTAGACTGCATACAAAAAAACCTACCAGTATCTGAGGATAAATGGAGACAGCTTGCTGAAGCAACGGCAGGCGACCGTGAGCTACAAGCTGTAATAGACAAAATCCACCTGCCAGGAGATCAGAGGTTGACAAATCCATACCAGAGCTTTAAAGACGAGCTGTCAGTTGTGCATGGTGTACTCCTGAGAGGTGAACGGATTGTCATACCTACCTCCATGCGCTCACAAATGGCAAAACTCACGCATGAGGGACACTTAGGCATTGAGAAATGCAAGAGACGTGCAAGAGCTTTGATGTATTGGCCACACATGAATAGGGACATTGAAGCACTGGTGCAGCGCTGTGAGACATGTCAGCGGCACAGGTACCAGCAACCTAAGGAACCCCTTATGGCTCACAGTAAACCTGAGGAACCATGGAGAAAGGTCGGTACAGACTTATTTCACCTGGGAGGGAGGGACTACCTTGTCATCATGGACTACAAGTCAAACTATCCAGAGCTGGCGATGCTGACTAATACAACAGCACAGCAGGTGATAAAACACACTAAAACCATCTTCGCAAGACATGGAATTCCGGTGACTGTGGTGAGTGACAACGGACCACAGTTCAGCAGTCAGGACTACAGAGACTTTGCAGAGACTTATGGGTTTGAACATGTCACATCAAGTCCACTGTACCCGCAGTCAAACGGCTTGGCTGAAAAAGGAGTGCAGATTGTAAAGCGTCTGCTAAAGAAAGCTGCTGAGACTGGAGAGGATCCTTATTTAGCACTGCTAAACTACAGAGCATCCCCTCTTGAATGTGGACAATCTCCAGGTGAAATTCTCATGAACAGGAAGCTGAGAACACGGCTACCCTCAGCAGAACACCTGCTTCAAAAGAGACATGGAGATTATACAAAGATAAACAGCCAGAGCAGAGCCTATGATAGGAATGCCAAACCGCTATGTCCACTGGAACAAAAGGACACGGTGCGTGTCAGATGTGATGGAAAATGGGGACCTGTAGCGAAAGTCATCAAAGAGACAACACCAAGATCCTACGAGGTACTTACTGAGTATGGTAACACACTGCGAAGAAATCGCCGTCACCTGCTGAAAGTGCCAAGCACCGGTATTGAAAGTACAGACATAGTTATCTCTGATGGACTAACTGAGCAAACACGAGTAGAGGAAAACTCACCTAGCTCTACAGCTATCGCAGAAAACTCACCTTCCACTGAGATAGGTCTGGGAAGACCACGTCGTCACGCAATGAAGCCTAAAAGACTGATAGAAGAGTGTTAAGTGTGGTTTATTAAAATTTACTGAGTATCAACTTAGTTATATGCAACAAAGTTTTGTGCAGCTAATGTTAGAAATACGCTGCAAGATTGTGTTAAACTCATTTTATTTTTTTCTCGTTATTATGAGTAAGTGCTGTTAAGGTTGACAGACCTAGTTGAAGTTATTGTTAAAAAAAAGAAAAAAAAAAAAAAAAAAAAAAAAGAAAGAAAGATGTACTGATACTGACCGTTGTAACAGTTAACCAACAGAGGGCGCCGTTTAGCTGTGTTGCTTTTGGTTGCTTGTAAACGGAGGTTAAGCAATAAAGCACTCTTGAGAATGACAGTCTGTGTGAGAGTTCAGTCAATACAATTTCAAGCATAGGCCTACACAGTTTGTGGAAAAATACACTTTTTTTTCAAGATGTTTCCAACTCTGAACCAATTCTGTAGTAATATATATATATATATATATATATATATATGTGTGTGTGTGTGTGTGTGTGTGTGTGTGTGTGTGTTGTCTTTGCATTCTTTCTTGTGGCTCAGTGACACCTATGAAAGGCTCATTAGTATGCAGCATTAGCAGGTCTTTGTCTTCAGGTGTGAATGAGGACATTATTCAGGACCTTGTTGGATCATTCACGCCCCCCTGCATATTGCCTTTCCAAACAAAAAGTGTCTTACAAAATTTAAATCAATCTATTGTTTAATGTGAACGATTAGCCCGGATGATTTTCAGATCATTTTGAAGTAAATACTCTAGCCGACAAGATCCATTAGTCAAAAGTATTGTGGGAATATGTGAAGTTGGTCGTTTGTGGTCTTATATCAGACAATTTAAGTTTGAGTTTTTTGAATAACCACGCATAAATAATATTCTCTCAAAAATGCAAACATGTACATACATGTTGCTCACATATTATGATAGCCATGTTCGTGCTAAATATAGTGTAATTACACCTTTGCCATTAATATGTTTATAAGCAACTGAAAAAAATACAAATATCAGGGCATGTCAAAACATCTCAAGGACCCCAAAAACACCTTAGACCCCAGAGGGTTAACCAAAGGTGTAACTCAACCAAAGGTTAAGATATTACAAAAAACAACCCAATCTATAGCCTGGCCAACATATTTCAAAAATGTAATCATATATTGCTGCCACAATAACGGCCCATTACAACTGTTTTCTTCTTTCTCCTGTTCGTTCGCTGAGGTGGAGCTGTGATGAAATATTGTTCTTGTAAATACTTTCCAGCACTTCAGTGGCCTAATGAAAGTGCACATCGTACGTACGGTGCTCGGCAGTGGTCAAAAACGATTTAAACCGTGAAGTTTGAAGGGATCTCTTCTTGTAAACTCAGAGATTCAGACGTTGGTGTTTGTCATAGAACAGAGAGTCGGCCGGAGGTGGGAGAAAAACACTGACATTCTGGATTCAGACGGGAATAAATCACAGACTAACCCTGTAGATGTTTAAAGTACGGTACGACCCATGAGAAACTCAGCGTCTGAATAGGGACGTTATATGCTTTCACTGGCCCTTGAACGGCTCCGCGGGCGCCGTCTTTACTTTACGTGTTAGCGAGAAGGTGCAGCTTACGGTGTAGATGTAGTGTTAAGAAGATTTCGGGAAACGCAGCCACTCATGTTTCTGTAATGTACAGTGCTGTACTGTAAACTATGTATTCTGAAAAGTATGAATTGAATTGCATAAATGAAACACTTAAATGTATATTTTTGGATGTTTTCTTTTCACTACTCTGAGACATGTTATGAAAAGCCAAATAGCCCGAAATGACCGGTGCATGAAGAGCCATGTCTGTGCCTGCAGTGTTGTGTCATAGTCATGTAATAATGTGAGTGTACCCGTGTCTCCGGGCGGGCCTGGGTATCCCAGTCTGCTCTCTCCTTTCGTGCCCTTAAATCCCCGAGGGCCCATGTCCCCTAAAACAGTGACAAACATATTATGCACTTAAAATACAAACCCAAAACCAAAGTCATTTAGATGATTTGGATGTGGTATAGCCGGAGATCTCGTCACCTTTGACCCCTGGCGGCCCCTGGACCCCCGGGGGCCCTGAGTATCCCTGAGCCCCGTGTGTGCCGGGATAGCCTGGGGACCCGCTGGAGCCCTTGGGCCCTGGAGCTCCGGGGTGTCCCGGGGGCCCTTTAATGCCCTCGCAGGGCTCACAGCGCTGAGGGCCCATCGCCTGCAGGAGCCGGGCCAGCTCCACTGAGGAACACACACACACGCAC
Organism: Phoxinus dragarum; assembly: GCA_033366665.1. NCBI lineage: Eukaryota > Metazoa > Chordata > Actinopteri > Cypriniformes > Leuciscidae > Phoxinus > Phoxinus dragarum. The sequence goes on along the minus strand of JARPMJ010001315.1, from coordinate 127,998 downwards.
GCACACACACACACACACACACACACACACACACACACACACACACGCACACACACACACGCACACACACACACACAGACTGGACTTTACCTCTACTATATGAAAACACACAATAACTTCCTCCAGTGATATTTCGTCCACAGAAAAAGCTTTTAAAGTCGGGATCTAACTATATTCAGATGCATCTTATTGGACTGTAAGGGATTCATGCATGCATGTTTTGTTTTAAAAAGCCCAAAATAAAAAAAAACTATTTGTCATAATTGTGACATAAAAAGTCAAAATTATGACATACTGATTTTAAGTCAGAACTCTGACATTAAAGGGTCGAAATAATGAAAGAAAAAGTTGATTATGACATACTAAAATGAAATTATGACTTGAAGTCATTAGTTTGACATTAAAAAGTCGAAATGAAAAAACATAAAAAATGTCAAAATTATGAATTTTATCTAAAAAATATATTTTTGATCTCATAATTGTGACTTAGTATTTCATAATTTCAGATCTTTATGTCATAATTTTGACTGTCATTTTTGTCAGGGTATTCATAATTGACCAATAATTTATCAATAATTCTTATAATTATGAATGTAAATCTCATAATGACTTAGTATGTCATAATTTTGTATTTGTCATAGTTTTTACTTTTTATGCCAACATTTTTACTTTTTATTTCAAATTATGACTTAGTATGTCACTTTCGACTTTTCATCTCATACTGTAATTTTGACATCATCATTTTGACCTTTTATCATAATATGATTACTTTTACTTCTCATAATTATCAGAACTATGAGAAACTGACTTTTTATCAGAATTATGACATGATAATTTTTGAATTTTCAACCATCCTCATAATTATGACTTACTTGGTATGTCATAATGTCGACTTTTTATCTCATAATTATGATTTACCAAAGCATTGTTATTTTTTCCTCATGTTGCAGAAATGTGCTTCCATAACTGGCCTCTTTAATTCAAAGCAAACGGTAAAAACTGTGATAGCTCAGCAAGTTCCCGTAACAAAAGCTCCTCTCTGGCGAACTGTGCTTTTATCTGCCAGCTTTAATTGGCTCGTCCGGATCGGCGTGTGTGTGTTCAGAGAGAAGAACGACCTTGAGGAAGGTCAGACACTCACTCCCTCAGAACGTCTCCACAGAGTTTCATTAAACGCTCCTCTGAGGGAGGCTTGCCCTGAAACACACACACACACACACACACACACACACACACACACACACACACACACACACACACACACACACACACACACACACACACACACTCATCAGACGGTGGAAAACACACACAGCTTTCCGAGCACCTCCGTTACACAGTGTTGACTTCAGGCCGCGTGTCGTTCGTGATGCGTCCTGACATCATCGCCTCGGCACATGCCGCGGTTTGTTTATCATTTGTTTATTAATATGAAAGGAAAAGCTGGTGGCTATAACAAAGATTTTAATTGCTAGTTGTGAGAAATGTGGGAATACTCACAGGCTTCCCTGGATATCCCGGAGCGCCGGGTTGTCCCGGAGAACCGTCCTGTCCCGGGAATCCTCTCGCTCCGATCACACCGATGTGACCCACGTCTCCCTTCGGCCCGTCGTGACCTCTGACCCCGGTCTCGCCCACCGCACCTTTCTGGTGGATTAATCACATGATCAACACGTGTCCCGATCGCAGCCTGTCCTGTGTGACCGCTCGTGTTATTTCCTGTCGTCCGCCATGTTTGTAGTTCTTTGTAGTTCTTTATGTTGATTATTCTCCCCGGCTACAGTATGGGCTCTTGCGCCGACACAAATCTAAAATGTGTTGTTCTGAAGTCGCTTCATTACTCATAGGTGTGGTTTGGGCGTAACGTGAAATAAATCAATCAGAGCGTCCTCTCACATTCCCTTTAAGAGCCGGCGCGCTTGTTCCACGACGGATTGCAATTATAACGGCGGATTGCTATTATAACGGCGGATCGCTATTATAACGGCGGATCGCTATTATAACGGTGGATTGCTATTATAAAGGCGGATCACTATTATAACGGCGGATCGCTATTATAACGGCGGATTGCTATTATAACGGCGGATCGCTATTATAACGGCGGATTGCTATTATAACGGCGGATTGCTATTATAACGGCGGATTGCTATTATAACGGCGGATTGCTATTATAACAGCGGATCGCTATTATAACGGCGGATCGTTATTATAACGGCGGATTGCTATTATAACGGTGGATTGTTATTATAACGGCGGATTGCTATTATAACGGCGGATTGCTATTATATCGGCGGATTGCTATTATAACAGCGGATTGCTATTATAACGGCGGATTGCTATTATAACGGCGGATTGCTATTATAACGGCGGATTGCTATTATAACGGCGGATTGCTATTATAACGGCGGATCGCTATTATAACGGCGGATTGCTATTATAACGGCGGATTGCTATTATAACGGCGGATCGCTATTATAACGGTGGATCGCTATTATAACGGCGGATCGCTATTATAACGGTGGATCGCTATTATAACTGCGGATCGCTATTATAACGGCAGATTGCTATTATAACGGCGGATTGCTATTATAACGGCGGATCGCTATTATAACGGCGGATAGCTATTATAACGGCGGATCGCTATTATAACGGTGGATCGCTATTATAACGGCGGATTGCTATTATAACGGCGGATTGCTATTATAACGGCGGATTGCTATTATAACGGCGGATTGCTATTATAACGGCGGATAGCTATTATAACGGCGGATCGCTATTATAACGGTGGATCGCTATTATAACGGCGGATCGCTATTATAACGGTGGATCGCTATTATAACGGCGGATCGCTATTATAACGGCGGATTGCTATTATAACGGCGGATTGCTATTATAACGGCGGATTGCTATTATAACGGCGGATAGCTATTATAACGGTGGATCGCTATTATAACGGCGGATTGCTATTATAACGGCGGATCGCTATTATAACGGCGGATTGCTATTATAACGGCGGATTGCTATTATAACGCTGGATCGCTATTATAACGGCGGATTGCTATTATAACGGCGGATTGCTATTATAACGGCGGATTGCTATTATAACGGCGGATTGCTATTATAACGCTGGATCGCTATTATAACGGCGGATCGCTATTATAACGCTGGATTGCTATTATAACGGCGGATCGCTATTATAACGGCGGATTGCTATTATAACGCTGGATCGCTATTATAACGGCGGATTGCTATTATAACGGCGGATTGCTATTATAACGGCGGATTGCTATTATAACGGCGGATTGCTATTATAACGGCGGATTGCTATTATAACGGCGGATTGCTATTATAACGGCGGATTGCTATTATAACGGCGGATTGCTATTATAACGGCGGATTGCTATTATAACGGCGGATTGCTATTATAACGGCGGATTGCTATTATAACGGCGGATTGCTATTATAACGGCGGATTGCTATTATAACGGCGGATTGCTATTATAACGGCGGATCGCTATTATAACGGCTGATCGCTATTATAACGGCGGATTGCTATTATAACGGCGGATCGCTATTATAACGGCGGATTGCTATTATAACGGTGGATCGCTATTATAACGGTGGATCGCTATTATAACGGCGGATTGCTATTATAACGGCGGATCGCTATTATAACGGCGGATCGCTATTATAACGGCGGATCGCTATTATAACGGCGGATTGCTATTATAACGGCGGATCGCTATTATAACGGCGGATCGCTATTATAACGGCGGATTGCTATTATAACGGCGGATTGCTATTATAACGGTGGATCGCTATTATAACGGTGGATCGCTATTATAACGGCGGATCGCTATTATAACGGCGGATCGCTATTATAACGGCGGATTGCTATTATAACGGCGGATCGCTATTATAACGCTGGATCGCTATTATAACGGCGGATTGCTATTATAACGGCGGATCGCTATTATAACGGCGGATTGCTATTATAACGGCGGATTGCTATTATAACGGCGGATCGCTATTATAACGGTGGATCGCTATTATAACGGTGGATCGCTATTATAACGGCGGATTGCTATTATAACGGCGGATTGCTATTATAACGGCGGATCGCTATTATAACGGCGGATCGCTATTATAACGGCGGATTGCTATTATAACGGCGGATAGCTATTATAACGGTGGATCGCTATTATAACGGCGGATCGCTATTATAACGGCGGATTGCTATTATAACGGCGGATCGCTATTATAACGGCGGATTGCTATTATAACGGCGGATTGCTATTATAACGGTGGATTGCTATTATAACGGCGGATCGCTATTATAACGGTGGATTGCTATTATAACGGCGGATCGCTATTATAACGGCGGATTGCTATTATAACGGCGGATCGCTATTATAACGGCGGATTGCTATTATAACGGCGGATTGCTATTATAACGGCGGATCGCTATTATAACGGCGGATTGCTATTATAACGGCGGATCGCTATTATAACGGCGGATTGCTATTATAACGGCGGCACACCAGGAGCGGTTCACAGCCGAGGAGACCGACGTTCTCGTCAGGGCCGTAAAACACAGAGAAGTGACATTGGGGATGATGGAGAAACACACAAATTAGCTTCGGTTAAACAGGCGTATAATAATTTGGGTAAATGTGTAATCTAGATTTTTTTCCACATCTTCACGGACACAACAATGATTTCCCTCGTGTGTTAATATTTTTCCTTGTAATAATGTATGATTTGCAAAAATGAAAACTGCTGAGTCTGTTTAGATTAGAGAATCAAAGTGTGTGTGTTGTTCACACGCTACATAATGGCCAAGCACGCGCTCTTAAAATAGCATATGACTAACGCGCGGCGCCGCTGTCTTTAGACTGGGTTTCTCCTGGTCAGCGGCGGAGTTGTTTTCTGAAACTGCAGAATATCACCAGGGAACGTTTGCGCCGGAACACACTCCTCTTCTCACTGAACCGCCCCCGCGAGCGCAAGTTCATTCCCTAATTTACCGTCGTGCGTCTGTGGAGGGAAGAGTCCGCTGTGAGCGGGTGCGGAATAGGAATGATACATGCGTCGTGTACAAAGTCAATTGCGCTGGTTCAAGATACGGCCATAATGTGTTCAAGCTGTTTGTACTTATAGCCCTTGTTACTTTGTCTGTTTAATGTATTGCTTTATTAAAAACCCTGTGTTCAGATCTGGTGGATTAAACACACAATCTGCCTCTATACTCTCTACTCTATTTGTAAATTGTAGTTTTTTTGGGATGTTTGGCATATAATCAATTAGGAAGTTATATTGCATTGTGTGTGTTTTTTTTATTATATTGGAGTATTAACAGATACAACATTATTACATTTGATATTAATTATGTATTAGTAAATGTTGAAATTAGCAAAGATGAATACATGCTTTAGAATTATTGTGTATTGTTAGTGAGTGTTAAATGTGAATGTAAACATCTTGATGTAAAGTAGTTTCAGTTTTAGTAAACAACAACAACAACGCTGATAATATTCCACAATATTCAAGGAGACTGAAAAACAATCAGTCAAAAGCAGCAATATGAAATGTTAAAGATTAAATCACAATCACAATATTTGTCCAAATAATCACACCGTGCAGCTCTAGTGTCGAGTAAACACACACAACGGAAATATTTAATAAACCTCTCCGGAGGAAAAATGCATTATTTTAAAGAGATTTGCATATACGTCTGGAAACTGATTTTCCCACAAGCATGAAATATTAAACGTGTATGAAACGTGCTCTAGTTTCCACAGCGCTGGAGAGCTGTGAGAACGTGATTCCTCCGGAGCGAGAGCATCAGCTGTAAGATGAGCAGATCATGCAGTAAATGAGGGAAGTGTGTGACTCCACAAACCTCTCCTTTGCTTCCGCGCGGCCCGACTTCACCCTGTTCAGAGGAAACGTCATGATCAGATCAGAGGATCTCACAGCGGGACTGAGACTCAATCAGAAGTTTACAGAGTGATTCGCACTACAATACTCGGTTACACTTCATTCTTAGGTGTCATTGTTACAGTGTAATTATATATTTAAGTGCTGAGTAATATTAATCAACTACATGTACTTACTATAGGGTTAGGATGAGTGTTTGGTTTAGGGTTAATTGCATGTAATTATGCATCATTTATAGTATTACAGTAACTATAATAATATATATATAATGACACTGTAAATAAAGTGTGACGCACTTCTGTCTACAAGTTCCTACAAGCAAGCCGTGAAGAAGCTATAAACACACACTACTAACACATCCACGTCTTCTCAGCTTCATAAGGCACTATTGCACACACACATCTGTGCCAGATAAATATTGCTCTGGTTGTAGATTAAAGTTTTATATTCCCTCTTAAATGGCGTTGATGTTGTGTATATGATGGACCTTATGTTTTTATAAACTTGATTTATCTGAAGATTTGTCATGTGTGCGACTGCCATTGTTCTCCGACACAAGCGGTTTGTGAGTCAGTGTCTGTGACTAAAGTTTCTGCTGAGCTTTTCCACAGAAATCAGGATATCTTCTGCAAACTCCAGAATGATTCAACAGGATAACAGAATCTGAGTGTGCAATCCAGTTTAAGAACTGTGTTCACTCTCAGAAGAAAAGGCTCTATTTGGAGATTTAAGAGTTCATGAAGAACCTTCAGTGCTTCCCAACATGGATCTTTTTATGAATTTAGTTAATGAATTAATTTTGTTGTCAATTCTTTTTCATTTTGATCATATTTTAAGAACTAAATAGCTCGTAAACTTACTGTACCACTAGAATGTGAACATGCAATTGTTTAAAACATGTCTCCTTATATAGAACATGTTGCCAGTTCTGTGTTAACAAACTTCATTATTTCAATGAGCTCATTGTTTCTGACTTAAATTATTGCATTGTTTAAATGAATACATTATTATCTAACTGTGATTTGTATATGAACATTTCTGAAATGCATAACTTAGACAGTTTCCTCTGATTACAGATCACTGTATATTGTAATATGAACTCATGCACTTTCTGTAAAGCTGCTCAAACGATGTGAAAAGCACTGTAAATACATGTGAACTGAACTGTACAGAACCCCATTGGTGACGCTTTACTTGAAGCGGTGTGCATAACACACGACAACTTCATAATCATGACGTTACACATATGAGGTATTGGTTTATGTCAAGTTGGCATAACAAAGACATCTCAAACAATGTCATATTTGCATTAAAAATGTCATAATTGAGCGAATGACACTTAATAGCAGTTGTCATAAACATGCATAAAACCTCCTTCATATTCATGACATGTGTTATGTCACGATTATGAAGGTGTCGTGTCAGTCTTATGCACACCGCTTCAAGTAAAGTGTTACCAACCTTGATTTCTAAGAGTGTACAAATGAATGTAATTATTAAACGTCCTACTGAAGCCATCGTTTAATTACTTTATCATTTAGAATTGTATATGAAATGAGGTTGCAAGCAGAAAAATAATGCAAATATGAATGAAATCATAGAAATGCACATGTATAAGTGTGCGTTTTAATAATTCACTTCTTTGTTTTGGTGATGTGATTTATTGGGTATTTCCAGAAAGGTTTATGATGTAATTATCTATATTGCAAACAATCCTCTGCTATTTGAGTTAAGGGTGTATTCACACCAGGAAAGTCCGATAGTTCACTTGCTTTGGTCCGGACCAAATAATTTTGTTTGTGTTTTTGTTTGGTACGGTTCGCTTTCACACTGCTCTTTTTGCAAGTGAACCAAAATTTGTAAACAAAACCACACGTGTGCTAAGGTCGTCCATTCATTGGACAAGGAGCTCAGCTATTGTATATACTGCTAACAAGTGCTGTCAACGTTAACGCTTGCGATTAAGTTTGACCAGTTTAACGTAAATTAACGCAGCACCCCCAGCACCCCAGCACTACCCCCCCCCCCCCCCCCCCACACACACACACACACCACCCTTGTATTGTAACTATCGTTACATTATATGAACTCGCTCGTATTCATGCAAAGCATTTATGCGCGATTAGACTAAAGAGAACGCTCTGTATGTGAATGTCCTGATGCGCACACACTCATTCATTTATTCCATTTCAATGATGCACACACGACGCGCAGAAAGACGCGCAACAGTATCGTGTGGCCAGACAGCGCGCCGGAATGGAATTATCTTTCGCACTTGAACGAACAATAACACAAACCATTACGCCAAAATGTAGTAAATCAACAACAGATCACTTTCCCTTAACGCAACTCCGACTATGGAAGCCTGTTAACTCAAAGGCGCAGTGCTTTCTTGCAAATGGGTCGGTTCATGTTCACATCGTAAACGAACCGTACCAGAATTCGTTTGGAACCGTACCGAGACCACCTCTTCAGCTGGGTCTCGGTGCGATTGTTTGGTCCGCACCCGAGTTCAATTGCTGTATTCACACCTGCCCAAAAGGTCCGCACCAAGGGGGGAAACGAACTAGAGTTCGATTCAATCGAACCAAACAAGGCAGGTGTGAACACACTCTTAAACTTCAGTTCAGTGAAATCCTCTTCCAGTCATTCCAATTCAACTGATCTGATCCGCTTCTTAATCTCTGAATATCTTCATGCTTTCAAATGTTCTATAAGGTTCTATAAGTTCTATAAGGTTATAAGTGCTATAAGTTATATGAGGTTCTATAAGTTCTATAAGGTTCTATAAGTTCTATGAGGTTCTATAAGTTATATAAAGTTCTATAAGTTCTATGATGTTCTATAAGTTCTATAAAGTTCTATGAGGTTCTATAAGTTCTATAAGTTCTATAAGTTCTATGAGGTTCTATAAAGTTCTATGAGGTTCTATAAAGTTCTATGAGGTTCTATAAAGTTCTATGAGGTTCTATAAGTTCTACGAGGTTCTATAAAGTTCTATGAGGTTATATAAGTTCTATGAGGTTCTATAAGGTTCTATAAGTGCTATAAGTTCTATGAGGTTCTATAAAGTTCCATGAGGTTCTATAAGTGCTATAAGTTCTATGAGGTTCTATAAGTTCTATAAGGTTCTATAAGTTCTATGAGGTTCTATAAGTTATATAAGGTTCTATAAGGTTCTATAGGTTCTATGAGGTTATATAAGTTCTATAAGTTCTATGAGGTTATATAAGGTTATATAAGTTCTATGAGGTTCTATAAAGTTCTATGAGGTTCTATAAGTTCTTTAAGTTCTATGAGGTTCTATAAAGTTCTATGAGGTTATATAAGTTCTATGAGGTTTTATAAAGTTCTATGAAGTTGTATAAGTTCTATAAGTTCTATGAGGTTCTATAAAGTTCTATGAGGTTATATAAGTTCTATAAGTTCTATGAGGTTCGATGAGGTTCTATAAAGTTCTATGAGGTTCTATAAGTTCTATAAGTTCTATGAGGTTCTATAAAGTTCTATAAGGTTCTATAAGTTCTATAAGTTCTATGAGGTTCTATAAAGTTATATGAGGTTCTATAAGTTATATAAAGTTATATGAGGTTCTATAAAGTTCTATGAGGTTCTATAAGTTCTATAAGTTCTATGAGGTTCTATAAAGTTCTATGAGGTTCTATAAGTTCTATAAGTTCTATGAGGTTCTATAAAGTTCTATGAGGTTCTATAAAGTTCTATGAGGTTCTATAAGTTATATGAGGTTATATAAGTTCTATGAGGTTATATAAGGTTCAATAAGTTCTATGAGGTTCTATGGGGTTCTATAAAGTTATATGAGGTTCTATAAGTTCTATGAGGTTCTATAAAGTTCTATGAGGTTATATAAGTTCTATAAGTTCTATGAGGTTATATAAGGTTCTATAAGTTCTATGAGGTTTTATGAGGTTCTATAAAGTTATATAAGTTCTATGAGGTTCTATAAAGTTCTATGAGGTTATATAAGTTATATAAGTTATATGAGGTTCTATGAGGTTCTATAGGTTCTATAAGTTCTATGAGGTTATGTGAGGTTCTATAAAGTTATATGAGGTTATATAAGTTCTACAAGTTCTATGAGGTTCTATGAGGTTCTATAAAGTTCTATGAGGTTCTATAAGTTCTATGAGGTTCTATAAAGTTATATGAGGTAATATAAGTTCTATAAGTTCTATGGGGTTCTATGAGGTTCTATAAAGTTATATGAGGTTCTATAAGTTATATGAGGTTCTATTAGGTTCTATAAAGTTCTATGAGGTTATATAAGTTCTATAAGTGCTATGAGGTTCTAAAAGGATCTATAAGGTTCTATAAGTTCTATGAGGTTCTATAAGTTCTATGAGGTTCTATAAAGTTCTATGAGGTTATATAAGTTCTATAAGGTTCTATGAGGTTCTATAAGGATCTATAAGGTTCTATAAGTTCTATGTGGTTCTATAAGTTCTATAAGGTTCTATGAGGTTCTATAAGTTCTATAAAGTTTTATGAGGTTATATAAGTTCTATGAGGTTCTATGAGGGTCTTAAAGTTCTATGAGGTTCTATAAGTTCTATAAGTTCTATGAGGTTCTATAAAGTTCTATGAGGTTCTATAAGTTCTATAAGTTCTATAAAGTTCTATGAGGTTCTATAAAGTTCTATGAGGTTCTATAAGTTCTATAAGTTCTATGAGGTTCTTTAAAGTTCTATGAGGTTCTATAAGTTATATAAGTTATATGAGGTTCTATAAAGTTCTATGAGGTTCTATAAGTTCTATAAGTTATATGAGGTTCTATGAGGTTCTATAAAGTTCTATAAGGTTCTATAAGTTATATAAGTTCTATGAGGTTCTATAAAGTTATATGAGGTTCTATAAGTTCTATAAAGTTATATGAGGTTCTATAAAGTTCTATGAGGTTCTATAAGTTCTATAAGTTCTATGAGGTTCTATAAAGTTCTATGAGGTTCTATAAAGTTCTATGAGGTTCTATAAGTTCTACGAGGTTCTATAAAGTTCTATGAGGTTCTATAAGTTCTATAAGGTTTTATAAGTTATATGAGGTTATATAAGGTTCTATAAGTTCTATAAGGTTCTATAAGTTATATGAGGTTCAATAAGTTCTATAAGGTTCTATAAGTTATATGAGGTTCTATAAGTTATATAAGGTTCTATAAGTTATATGAGGTTCTATAAGGTTCTATAAGTTATATGAGGTTATATAAGTTCTATGAGGTTATATAAGGTTCAATAAGTTCTATGAGGTTCTATGAGGTTCTATAAAGTTATATGAGGTTCTATAAGTTCTATGAGGTTCTATAAAGTTCTATAAAGTTATATGAGGTTATATAAGTTCTATAAGTTCTATGAGGTTATATAAGGTTCTATAAGTTCTATGAGGTTTTATGAGGTTCTATAAAGTTATATAAGTTCTATGAGGTTCTATAAAGTTCTATGAGGTTATATAAGTTCTATAAGTTCTATGAGGTTCTATGAGGTTCTATAAGTTCTATAAGTTCTATGAGGTTATATGAGGTTATATGAGGTTATATAAAGTTATATGAGGTTATATAAGTTCTACAAGTTCTATGGGGTTCTATGAGGTTCTATAAAGTTATATGAGGTTCTATAAGTTATATGAGGTTCTATTAGGTTCTATAAAGTTCTATGAGGTTATATAAGTTCTATAAGTTATATGAGGTTCTATGAGGTTATATAAAGTTCTATAAGGATCTATAAGGTTCTATAAGTTATATGAGGTTCTATAAGTTCTATAAGGTTCTATGAGGTTCTATAAGTTCTATAAGTTCTATAAGTTCTATGAGGTTCTATAAGGATCTATAAGGTTATATAAGTTCTATAAGGTTCTATGAGGTTCTATAAGTGCAGTGCAGGGCTGGGCTATAAGAGGAGCGCCCCCTGGTGGTGTATGAGGTGTTTCAACACTTACTGAAAAGCCAGGAATCCCAGGAAAGCCTTTGCTGCCGTTTTCCCCCTGTGAATAAGAGCGGGTCTGTGTCAGCAGGGTCTCCATCTCTAAAAGGTTATATTAGCATTCAAAATCAACGGGTGGTTCTTATAACCTTTACAAGACTGTGTCACATCCCGTTTACTGACAGAGACTGAGCTAACTACACTTAGGCTGATGTTCCCTACGGAGATTATTACGGTAAAGTACACACATTACACTGCAGCTGCAACCAAAGATATTAGCCTGCTATATTATATTATATTTGATACGCACAGTTGTAGGGCTTTTAAATGATCAACTTTGCTGTCACACTCAATCCAGTCCTTGAGATTAATCTGAATTTGTGTTAAAACCACAGCTTTGATAAATCGCACACAGCATTAGCACAAAAGCACTTATTAGAAGTGCAGGAACTGTCGATGGATCTATACCTGAACGCCTTTGGGTCCCGATGTTCCTCTCTCTCCCTGAAAAACAGAAATAGTGAGATAGTGAGAATAGTGAAATAGGAGAATAGGGTCAGGAACTGAATTAAATGAGCATATCAAACATATTCAGTCATTACTTTATCCAAAGTGACTTACTGTACATTAGATCTGCACTGCGACCTCTCATACGCAACTTAATACTGCATTACAGGTGAAACTCGAACAATTTAAATATTGTACAAAAGTTCATTTATTTCAGTAATTCAACTTAAAAGGTGAAACTAATATATGATATAGACTCATTACATGCAAAGTGAGATATTTCAAGTCTTTATTTGTTATAATTTTGATGATTATGGCTTACAGCTTATGAAACCCCCACATTCAAGGTTTTAATAAGCTGTAAGTCATAATCATCTAAATTAATACTGCATGTATGAATATGCATGTAAAACATATTAAATGGTAGCTGGTTTCTAGCTAATCATGAGCTGGATCAAACTGGTTTAGGTGAATGACCAGAGCTTGAAAAACCAGATCATACCGGCTTAAACTGGTTCAGCTGAACAAGGTAGCATGTAAGATTGTTTACCACGTCCTAAAGCGCAGTTATACAAAATATATATACTATATATGGTCCGAACTTTTATGAAATATTGGACTGAAAGACTATCCTAGTATTCAGACCCTGTAAGAGAAATTCACATTAAATGAGGCTAACAGGATTTTAAGAGACGCATCTCCTTCTCTACTCCTCTTATGAACTCTTACCGTCTGTGAGAAGTTATAAACCGAACAGGTTTCTAAACTCTTTTGTACCGGTATAAATTAAACTGTTGAACATGATAAGTGACGTCTACATATTTGTGTGTGTATGGTGTGTGTGAATATTTTTGTGTAATGTTTTAATGTGTCAGGTGTTGGTGAAATGCTGGCTATGGAGTCCATTACAAATTCCCCTATCAGGGACAATCAGGTATATTTCATTTCATTAATATGGTGTATCTGGATGCAGAAGGGAGTTGCGTTCCTTTGTTGAGCTCAAACACACATGACCAAACAGACGCTCGGTTATTCACTGGACACACACTTCATCCGTGTGGGAATCCGATCTGAGATCAGTGTCACGAGAGGATTCAGTTCAACGTCTGATTGTAGATCTAGCTTAGTTCATTAATACTTTTATTCATCAAGGACGCATTCAATTGATCAAAAGTGACATTTATATTGTTACAAAATATTATATTTCAAATATTGCTGTTTTTTTTAACCTTTTATTCATCAAAGAATCATGAAAAATAAAATATATGAAGGTTTCCACAGAAATCTGAAGCAGCATAACTGTGTTCAACACTGATACTAATCATAAATGTGTCTTGAGCATCAGATCATCATATTACACTGATTTCTGGAGGATCATGTGACACTGAAGACTGGAGTAATGATGATAAATTCAGCTTTGATCACAGGAATACATTACACTTTACTGTATATTCACATAGAGAACAGCAGATTTACATTATAATAATATTTCACTGTTTTACGGTATTTTTTATCAAATAAATGCAGCTTTGGTGAGCAGAAGAGACTCTTTGACAAATATTAAAAATCATTTCAACCCCAAACCTTGTAAAGCTATAGTTTATGGAGGTTTGATCGTGTTAGTGGACCGGCAGTGAATTAGCCAGCTCGTAAGATCCGGCCGATTGGCCGTGAGATGGGATATGGCTTTACCTTGTGTCCTTTATATCCATGAAGACCCATCGCTCCGTGGACTCCTGGAGGTCCGGGCTCACCCTGGTCACCCTGTGGGAGTCACAAGACATCCTCAGCTCATCGGTCCAGCTCTGGACGCTCAGCACGCCGGCGATGGCGTGAGCAAATGCAGAACCCGAAGACTCTTACCTTCTGACCGGCCGTACCTGGATCTCCAGCAATGCCCTTTTCTCCCGCTGCACCCTGAACACACACAACACCAGCACACAACAGCCGTGTGTGTTACCTATAGACCAGTAACACACTTCTGGCCAAAATAACCTTGAATTTGATTACATGTCATTTTTGCACAAAATAACTTGTGCGATGTGTGATATTCAATCATGTAAGCAAAGTCAACAGTGATTACAGGAGTTTGGTTTCATTTCTTCACTCGTTTCATTTCTTTGTTATCTAGTTGATGACTAGTCTAATCTTGGGCTCTGGTTAGGCGTGTATTACAGTTTTGCCTTGTCTTAGCCGAGACGTCTGGCTGCGTTTGGACGCTATTAGACGTCTTTTAAACACAACATTGCTTGCTGTGGTGGATCTCATGCACTCAAAGCCACGAGCAATTTCTCCATTATAACGTAGCTAGAAGAAGCCATTTGTTTCCAGATAACAAGCCCAGTAATCACTGTAAATATTAAAGGAAATTCTGCCTCAAAATGATTCTCCTAGAATCCATTTGATAAGGGCACACAATTCCAGGAACGGAATAAATGTAATCTCAGCGTGGCTATTCCCACCGGGTTCAAGTCCAGGTATTAGCATAATTGCTAGCGGTGATGTTAGTATCGGACGAACCTTGAGTCCGCGGGGTCCGTGTGCTCCAGGAGCCTCTGAAGGCCCCGGCACGCCCTGGAGGGTTTAATCACACACAACACACAGTTAAACACCAGCTGGCTGATAACACAACCCGTCTCGCTCCGCAAGAGAAGTCCAGCAACTTCAGGAGAGAAGACAGCTTCAGAAGTGAACTTACTCAAGTTTAAAAGCTTAAATACATGGCATTGGAAACTATGATCTTACAAACAGAATTACATTGGGAAACGTATTACTCCAAGTCATTAGTTAAGGTCAGCAGACATTAATTAAAACAAATGATGTTTTATTGAGCCAACTTAATAAATGTAAGTTCCTGTGTCATGCAAACCAGACTTGTCTATATCTTACTAATGAATCGTATTTTGTTTTTTTTTGTTTTGTTGTTCGTATTTATTTTCTTACGAAGTCCCAATTCACATACGATCCGTCCTAATCGCATTATGCTGAAATTATTATTCCAAAGTCTTTTTTGCCGTTAGAATTTGAAATGCAGATCTGTGCACAACGGCTAATATTACCCACAACCCATTGCGAGTTGGACGAAGATACAAACATGAATAAAAAGTGTTTCTGTGAGCGAGATTTTTTTTGTTTATTTCAATTAAATGAATATGGGCTACTATATTTTAGTTTGATAATTTTTTGTATTTAATATTTTGGTATTTTGGGGGGATTTTATGGTACTGAATTATATTTATGGAATAATTATGATCTATGTATTACCTGTTAATCACTTTTTGAGCATAGACCTGAAAATTACATTTCCAACTTAAAGTGAGGTAAATCTAGAGTGCTTTAAAGCACGACTGAACTTTGGTCTCATTTTAAAGAAGACACTTGCCAGATTATTGCTGAAGTGAGAAAGGTAAAAAAAAAAACGTAACTTTTTAGACATTTATTATAGACGTTATAGACATTCTAAGTTTATTGTTCTGAAAAAAGCATAAAAAAACTCATTTTAAATTTTATATGAAACATATTTTTCAAAACATGTTTTACTGTAAAGCCATAGTTCTGAGCTTTCAGTGAGTGTGTGTTTGGCCGCAGTACCAAACGCTTCCACTAGAGGAAATTCATCTCCCATTCATTTCCATGCGCTCGAACAGCACAACTGTGACGTCCTTTTCCCCAGGACCATTTAAGCTTTTCCAATCCTGTCCATGATCTTTTTTACATTCACACCCCAAGTGCCGAAATGTTTACCAAGTTTCGTATCATTCCGATGAAGTAAAAAAAATCTAAAAGCCAAAACGTAACATTTTTCAGCCCAAAAGTGAGCAAACAGCAGCAGTTGGTTCAGTAGAGGATTAGATAAAGGGTTAGAGCGATCAATAATCAGTATCTAACCTGACGAAAATATATTTGTCACGGTTCCCCGGGTTTCCCCTGTTCCTCACCTGCACGCACTCTCACTAATTATGATTAATTCACAGCACCTGCATCTCATCACCTTACTCTACACACCAGCACAGGATATAAGCCTCACTCTGTCTGTACTCTGTGTCCGGTCTCGTCTTTCGACGTCTGTGACTCCGTGGCTATACTCATCTAATCTGGTTCCAAGTTATCTCGGATCGCGCAGCAAGTATCCATTGATTGTTTCTGTTCCTGTGTGGATCTCGGATCTCTCAGCAAGTATCCAGTGATTGTTTCTGTTCCTTCGTTGATTCAAAGACTCTGATTACCCTGATTTCAACAAGAGCTGTTTCTGAAGCCTCCCAGTATCCCGGTGTTGCATCAGTGTATAAATAAAGCCTGTTAAACGTTCTCTTTGTGTCCTCGTCCATCAGTGTCTGTGACAGACGTCCATCAGTGGATGTGACAGAAGACCGGAACACACACGATGCAAGCACCCACGGCTTCTGAGACCTCTTCATTGCCTATCACCGCACTGCCACTACCCTGCATAATCTGCTTCCCCTTCACCCACGGACGGGTATTTTCACGCCATCACTGAATCCCTTCCAAGTACTCAGTGAGTATCGTTTCTAAGGATAGTCAGGATCTTCACGCCATTCCAGTAAACTCATCTATGTCATTACAAGCGGAGTGTATCTCCACGTCGACAGTGCCTACTGTTCTATTGTATTCTGAACCTCTGGATTATCTTTCTACGGATCCCCTGTGTTTTACTAAAGGACTTCAAGTGTTTAATTATTATTGTTGTTCAGAGTTCCCCGCTTAAGCCTCTCACTTGCCAGTTTCCCCGCTGCGCAAACATCTCACTTCTGATCCTACAGGATGTGCTGGGAACAAATTGCTAAGATGGCCCAGGAGAGCCGCGATCTTTGTGATTTCAGTCTCCGGTTCTGTTTCCTGGCCAAAGACTTAAATCTAGGAGACGAAACCCTCAAAGCCTGCTATCGCATCGGAGCGGAGTACATCGACCCTCGACCGTTACCGAACTGCACAGGTCTGAGCTGGAGAGCTGCAGTCCGCCGCATGCGTGGATAGTTTAGTCCCCAAAGAGACGGTTCCCAAACCGGAACCCTGTGTTCGCCCCAGACGAACCCCTGAGATCTCCTTCCCCAGAGCACGCAAGCTGATTTCGATGAGTGCCGATCTGACTGCCAAAGTGATGGATCCTCCACTTATGACCGTCCGAGGGGCTTTGAAAAAAACCTTTCCTCATCAGGCTTCATCCCGCAAGTCTGCTCTTCAGATCGTCTGCCCAGCCGAGCCAGCGCGCATCGTCTGCCCAGCCGAGCCAGCGCGCATCGCCTGCCCAGCACAGAGCCTTCCAAGTCGCTGGTCCTGCCCAGCACAGAGCCTTCCAAGTCGCTGGTCCTGCCCAGCACAGAGCCTTCCAAGTCGCTGGTCCTGCCCAGCACAGAGCCTTCCAAGTCGCTGGTCCTGCCCAGCACAGAGCCTTCCAAGTCGCTGGTCCTGCCCAGCACAGAGCCTTCCAAGTCGCTGGTCCTGCCCAGCACAGAGCCTTCCAAGTCGCTGGTCCTGCCCAGCACAGAGCCTTCCAAGTCGCTGGTCCTGCCCAGCACAGAGTTTCCCAAGCCGCTGGTCCTGCCCAGCACAGAGTTTCCCAAGGCGCTGGTCCTGCCCAGCACAGAGTTTCCCAAGTCGC
>JARPMJ010001315.1:67500-105000 GCA_033366665.1 Phoxinus dragarum | reverse complement strand
TCCCGGCCAGTGTATAATCGTTAGGCAATCATAACATACATTGATTCTTGTGGAAAAGTGAAAATTACAGGTCATGACTCCTTTAACATTAGTTACATTAACTAACATTGAGCAAAACATTTATTACAGTATTGATTAATCTTTGTTTATTAATCAGGTGTGTGTGTGTGTGTGTGTGTGTGTGTGTGTGTGTGTGTGTGTGTGTGTGTGTGTGTGTGTGTGTTCATACCTGTGCTCCGATCGCTCCTGCTTCACCAGGAAACCCACGAATTCCCTGAAGAGAACAAGATCTGTCAGCAACACGCTTCATGACCTTGGCCCCTATCTTGCACCCAGCGCAATTGACTTTGAACACCGACGCATGTATCATTCCTATCCTGCACCCGCACACAGCGGACTCTTCCCTCCACAGACGCACGTCGGTAAATTAGGGAATGAACTTGCGCTCGCGGGGGCGGTTCAGTGTAAAGAGGAGTGTGTTCCGGCGCAAACGTTCCTGGTGATATTCTGCAGTTCCAGAAAACAACTCCGCCACTGACCAGGAGAAACCCAGTCTAAAGACAGCGGCGCCGCGCGTTAGTCATATGCTATTTTAAGGGCGCGTGCTTGGCCATTATGTAGCGTGTGAACAACACACACACTTACACACCTATGAGTAATGAAGCGACTTCAGACACTCAACTGAGACTGCTCTGCTCTCTGTAATTGAAGCTCTGAGACTGGCAAGAGCGGCTTCCAAGTCCTAAGTTCTCATCCTGCTGGATCTGTCTGCTGCCTTTGACACAGTTAACCACCAGATCCTCCTGTCAATCCTAAAGATGAAGGGCATCTCAGGAACTGCACTCCAGTGGGTCAAGTCTTATCTCTCGGGTAGGTCCTTTAGGGTGTCGTGGAGGGGTGAGGTGTCTAAGACCCAACATCTAGCCACTGGTGTGCCTCAGGGGCTCAGTGCTTGGACCACTTCTCTTCTCCATCTACATGATATCACTAGGATCTGTGATTCTGAAACATGGCTTTTCCTACCACTGCTACGCTGATGACACACAACTCTACCTCTCATTCCTGCCTGATGATCCGACGGTAGCCGCTCGCATCTCAGCCTGACAGACAGACATCTCCGGCTGGATGAAGGACCACCACCTTCAACTAAACCTTGCGAAGACAGAGCTACTCGTAATCCCGGCTAACCTAGCACTTAATCACAACTTCACCATTCAGCTCGTCATCCATAACTCCATCAAGATCAGCCAGGAATCTTGGAGTTGTAATTGATGACCAGTTGAATTTCACAGATCACATTGCTAGCACTGCCCGGTCATGCAGATTTGCCTTGTACAACATTAGAAGGATCAGGCCCTTCCTATCAGAGCTACACAACTCCTTGTCCAGGCACTTGTTCTATCCAGACTGGACTATTGTAATGCTCTCCTGGCTGGTCTCCCAGCTTGCACTGTCAAACCTCTGCAACTGATCCAGAAGCTGCAGCTAGAGTGTCTTCAACGAGCCGAAGAGAGCACACGTCACTCCTCTCCTCACGAAACTGCACTGGTTGCCGGTTGCCGCTCGCATCAAACTCAAGTCACTGACATTTGCCTACAGAACAACCACTGGCACTGCTCCCCTGTACCTGAACTCATTACTTCAGACTTATGTGCCGTCCAGAAACGTGTGCTCTGCAAGCGAGCGGCGTCTTGTGGTGCCATCTCAAAGAGGCACAAAATCTCTCTCTCGGACCTTCACCATTACTGCCCCCTGCTGGTCGAATGATCTAACTCAACCAGAGCTGCTGAGTCCGGAGCCATTCTCAAGAGACAGCTGAAGACGTATCTTTTTCGGCAGCACTTGATCCATTCATACTAACACTTCCTTCTCTATTCTAACTTCTAACTTTATTCTAAAAACAATAAAAAAATATTGTGTTGGATTGTACTGCGAAGGGTCACAGCACTTACATACTGTTGTCCTACTGCTAGTTTAATTGCTTCTATTGTTTCCCATTTGTAAGTCGTTTTGGATAAAAGCATCTGCTAAATGAATAAATGTAAATGTAGATTTCAGAATTAAAAGAATCAGAAATGATGGAAATTGAGAATTAGCTAAAAAGTAGCTTTTTATACCTCAAAATATCTCACATTTTACATTAAAGTATCAAAATGCAAACATTTAAATAACATGCATCAGCTGTTCTCTTTGAACAAGTTACATAACTTCTTTTAGTGCATTTGTGCGTTAAAAATAGCTTAACAGAGGAGTGAGTTCTGTTAACACCTAAAATTACCACTATTTACTCCAGAAATGAAATGCGAGAACCAAACGCCTCTTTCCTCCTATCACAAACTCAATAACATCTTCATGATACCCTGATGAGGATCCGGAAAGCACACGCTTTTAGTGTTTTTTACTAGAAAACACTCATGCAACAAAGTGGGCTTTAGTTCCAGCGGGTCCCGCATTCGAGCAGCTTCACTACATTCCTCTTTCTGCACCGGCGGTGCTTCACAAATGTTTGTGTTCACAAAAATGAATCCTCTGTTGTAGCTTCATAAGACTGAATAACAGGCTTAATGAACAGTGTGGAGGAAACATCAAGGTCCACGTCTGATTCCATCACCCCTGGAGATTACACCAGCAAGGCGATAGTCACACAGCTTTGAAATGGAGATGTCTGCATATTATCTAGCCTTAATAAGTCATTTCATAGTGAGCGACCTCCATCGACTGCGTTTCACTCAAAGGCTCTTCTTCTTCTTTCAGAGAAGCTAAATTACATCAAACAGCTTCTGAGGCCTTCGCAGGTTTAATTCGAGAGGAAACACTGCAGAAATGTGAGGGTACAGGACGGAGAGCGAGACTGTAAATGTAATTACCTGAAGATGAAAGGTGTCACACATGACTAGAAGAATGAGTCAAGTGTTAATGTGCCAGGTTGAGATGTAATGATTAGTAGCAGAAAATCACTTATTAGCAAATCACAGCAATGCTTTCAAGTGCAAAGCCAAATGCTCCAAATATAACTGACGGATTCAGCTGGACCAGCTCATTACTGGCAGAGGATATTAATCATTATTCATAAAACAGAAATAAGCAAAGCCAACCTTACAAATTCTGCCAAGATCGCGTTTGGGTCGCATTGCACCTTAATATCAAAAGAGAAAAAACGCTATTATATTTTGCATGAAGAAAATTATGCCTAAATTTAGGACGAATCATATTTTTGGCTTTGAGACAATATTTAAATAACAATAAGTATTTGAGCAAAAAAAAATAAATTCAATGTTTTGGGGTTGGTAAGAGTTTTATTGTTTCTGAAAGAGTCTCTTATGTTCACCAAGGCTGTGTTTATTTGATCAAAAATACAGTAAAAGCAGTGAAATATTATTCCAATGTAAATCAGCTGTTCCCCTTCGTCAGATCACTACACTGTGAGTCAGAAGTGATTCTGACGAATGGGGATCGCTTGCGAGTGTGAAACTAAAATGAGCCAATGCACATTGGCATGCGATAATTGCACGAGCTGCTGTGCATCGCGGCTTCGGAGCCAGACGGTGAATGCTGTTCCTGCTCTGCAATCTTCTCTGAGAATGTGTAACTTCACAAGACGAGTCTGCTTCTTCAGGAGAAAGCCTCCTCAAGCTGGTGTTGGTGTTACAGAGCAGACAGCGGTGATCTCACAGAGAGGACAACAGCAGTTTTCACAGCTCAGAATGTTGCGCCTTCAATGAGAATGTGAGCGCTCACATCAGGCTTGCACTATCATTGCACACGCGTGTTGAGTGGGAGCAGCGCTTCAGACTGGCAGACTGGCAGAGCTTTATTAAGTGTGTGGGCGACATTAACAAGCAAACCAGGCTTGTATATGTATGTGCTCTGCTGACAGTTTCAATAGTCCACTGAGGCTGGATTTTCATTTAACGACATGCAATTATTTAATCTCGACTGGATGTATGGATTGCATTCAGATGTAGATCAAATATAAAAAATCCATTTTTCTCTCATTTAACAGGCAAACAAAGCTAATGGTAATTGATTACAGATGTAAAGCTGCCCACATCTGAGGCTGTAATGTGTAAGAAACTATAGTGTGAGAGTTATGTCTGCCACAGACTCCAAATAAAATAAATGTTTGTTTTTTCTGTCAAATGAACAGGATGTTTTGACATGCAAACTCTTGGCTGGTAATGCCAGAGTCCTCATGCTGGCTCTCTCCATCGCGCCGCAGATCTGTAAACAGTGTGCTGGATGCAGGGCTTCGCACACACACTCATTTCGAGAACAGACTTCTCTTTTTAGTCTTTTTATTTCTCAGGGTGTATACCGGTTTTACAATCAAATTTGAGGCTTTATAATATTAATGTTTTTTGACCAAATTCAAGTTTATAAAATGATAAATCTCACATTTCAGCATGTACTTTTTTTTGTAAAGGAATCGGATGTCAAAATTATAAATAATTATATTTTTTATTAATTTAAAAACATGTTTATGTTTAGATTTTAAGAATCCACATTAGCTTCTTTTCAATCCACCGGCTGAATGAAAATGCAATTTCACTCTCTGAGAAATTCTGGAAAATTAGAAACGCATCTGAGCTTTTTAGAAATCTGCCAGTACACCATTATAAACACCATAAATTAAACATTGTCATAATTGAATGCCTGTAGAAGATGCGCCAGCACCAAGTTTTTACTGTAAAAACATACAGCTCACATTTATTTCATTAAATCATCGCCTCTTGAAGTCTATTAACCCCATTAAGCCATATCGCGATTCCTGTCCCCAAATTGAAGACCTCTTGAAATAATAATTAAGACTATTCTTATATAATTTAACACTTTATGGCCTTACATTTGATAGATGAATTTAGGACTTTTTAAGGAACATGTTACTTTAAGGAACCACTGCAAAGGGATTGTCAGATTTTTGATGAACGACTCAGCCAACATGTGCTGAGGATGTTTGGTTGGGTTAAAAGTGTGGTATTGAAATGCATTTGAATACATGTGACACATATTTAACAAAAGCATCGTTTGTTAAGCAGGATAATAGAGGAAGAGCAGAAGACTCACTGGAACGCCTTGCGGTCCCTCTGCGCCTGGCAGCCCGGCGTCTCCTTTCTCTCCCTGAGGAACACAGCAGAGTTAGTGATCAACGATTCATTTTTCAGATCTGAAACTCTTTAACTGTGGTGCGCAGAATCACTTTAAAGATGAAAAACACTCTCAGAAAAAAGTTAATGCTCCATGAAGGGTTTGAAGTTAAAAGAGAAGCGGATTCAGACTTGAATAGAGGATAAGACTTTATATTACAGTGGCTTTGTGTTTGTTTTCCTGCAGAGTGCCAGATCTCACTGGACACATAACAGAGCCGTTCAGCTAAACAACTGGCAGTGATCGCACACATTTATTCTCCATAACGGCTTATGTCTGGCTTTTCTGTTTTCTTAGTGTTTAGTTCTAATAGGATACACTACTAAGATGCATAAATGCAAAGATATATGTAACTGAGAAGCAAAACTGTGCAGGACAATAAGAAAATACATCTTAAGTTTAGTTCTCGCAATGTCCGACGGGACATGATGCTGTGGGAACGCTCAGTGTGATCGGGTCCTGAAGCATGTGTGCAATCAGTCACAGGCGGGGGACGTCATGACCAGGAAGAGACATATATATATATCAAGAGTATAATGGTGTAATAATCGTGTGTTCGCCCCTGCGCTCGCTACAGTACGAGTGGGGATACACACGGTTAATGTGTTGTTCGTTTGGAGCGGAGAACGCGCGTCGGCTCTAGTAAAGCGGGCTGGAAATGTCCCGACGTGTAAAGAAAAGCATGGACCATCGGGAGTTTTAGCTCTGCTCCTGTTGCTTTCTTCTCGAGGGAATAAAGTCTTATGCGAGTGATTCTGATCTCACGGAGATTACGGGGTGCGCAATATATTTATAATGCAGAGGGAACTGAGCAGACGGGAGATTCCCTTTCTCTCTAGTTCCTGTGATCCCGTGCAAACTAACTCGTTTTATTTATATTGTGAAGCATTATCCTCACTAAATTATGTTAGATGTGCATACAGTTCAACAAGAAAAAATTAACATAATTCATGTTGTTCAGTTAGGATATTCAATGCATGCAAACACTGCACAAAATAATTGTCTTATTTAGTGCTTTTGTCTTGTTTTTTCTAGTAAACATTAATTTATTAGAAAATATTTTGTAAATATTTTGTAAATAAATTAAATTAGAAGCTAAATTGTGATAAGAATTGGTTTCGTGAATGTTTCTTAATTCACTAGCATTGTAATGTCTTCATTTTTTTGTTTCAAGTCCTCTGATCAGGTTTAGATTAAGCCAGGATTAGGCATTAGTTCAATTACGACATGTAAGTAGGAAATGACACAAGACAAGCACTGGTTTGCACGGCGGCGTGGATAAAAACGTCATTTTCAAAAACACGTTGCATGTTTTTTTATAACATGCAAAAAAAAAAAAAAAAAAAAAAAAAAACCTTTACTGGTGGACAACACTTAACTTTGTGGAGTGTTTTGAAAGGCCGGGAGAAAGAGAAACGAGAAGCTTGGCCTTCCAGAACACATAAAAACATCTCAGCAAGCAAACCTTTCATTAGAAGAGCAGAGAGGAGAAGCATAAGTGTGGACTGTGGACCTGGAGCTGGACCCAGTAACTCTGGCCTGACTTCTGTAGGTGTGTGTGGCAACAGAACACACGTGAGCAAACATTCAGAGTACAGCTTGTGGAAAACATGTCTCAGACATCCACTAATGTACGTCCAGCGTTAACACATGCATCGAAATGCCAACTGTGTGTGTGTGTGTGTGTGTGTGTGTGTTATACAGGACAACTCTAACAATTAGAATATTGTGCAAAAGTTCATTTATTTCAGTAATTCAACTTAAAAGGTGAAACTAATATATTATATCTCTTGAATTATATCTCACCCCTGAAACTCAATCAGTTTTCTGATGCCACCCTCAACTATATATGTCACAACACACACACAGGAAAAGGTAAGGTCCAGGCGCAGTATTTATTAGGGGAAATCCGTACTCACAAAACCAGTCCAGGCAAGGGTCAAAATCCAGTAGAGCAATCCAAAGACACAAGACATGAACAACAAACGGGCAGCAACAGGAACGGAAGTGTGGGGACATTAAACAAGGACTCCGTGACAAACACTGAAACAGACAGGGTATATATACACAAGTGCTAACAAGGTGACGAGAAACAGCTGAAGGAAATGAACAATCAGTGACAGACAGGATTATGGGAAATGTAGTGAAAATGCCTAGACACCGTGAAAACTGAGACCTCTAGTGTTAAACCCAGGGAACCACCAGACACTGTGACATAACCTCCCCTCTACGGAGCGGCTACCAGACGCTCCAAGGCCACAAGAAACAAACAAAACAAGAGTCCAGGCGGGAGGCGGAATGGTGGAGGATCAGGGGGAGGGATGGAGGGCCAGGACCATGAAGGGGAACAGGAACAGGGGATGACAACTTAACCGGCGGCCAGGGCGGAGGCGACAGTCCATCTGGCGGCCAGGGCGGAGGCGACAGTCCATCTGGCGGCCAGGGCGGAGGCGACAGTCCATCTGGCGGCCAGGGCGGAGGCGACAGTCCATCTGGCGGCCAGGGCGGAGGCGACAGTCCATCTGGCGGCCAGGGCGGAGGCGACAGTCCATCTGGCGGCCAGGGCGGAGGCGACAGTGCATCTGGCGGCCAGGGCGGAGGGCGACAGTCCATCTGGCGGCCAGGGCGGAGGCGACAGTCCATCTGGCGGCCAGGGCGGAGGCGACAGTCCATCTGGCGGCCAGGGCGGAGGCGACAGTCCATCGGGCGGCCAGGGCGGAGGCGACAGTCCATCGGGCGGCCAGGGCGGAGGCGACAGTCCATCTGGCGGCCAGGGCGGAGGCGACAGTCCATCTGGCGGCCAGGGCGGAGGCGACAGTCCATCTGGCGGCCAGGGCGGAGGCGACAGTCCATCGGGCGGCCAGGGCGGAGGCGACAGTCCATCGGGCGGCCAGGGCGGAGGCGACAGTCCATCGGGCGGCCAGGGCGGAGGCGACAGTCCATCTGGCGGCCAGGGCGGAGGCGACAGTCCATCGGGCGGCCAGGCGGAGGCGACAGTCCATCAGGCGGCCACGGCGGAGACGACCCCTCGGGCGGCCACGGCGGAGACGACCCCTCGGGCGGCCACGGCGGAGACGACCCCTCGGGCGGCCACGGGGGAGACGACCCCTCGGGGCGGCCACGGGGGAGACGACCCCTCGGGCGGCCACGGCGGAGACGACCCCTCGGGCGGCCAGGAAGAAGACGACCCTTCAGGCGGCCATGGCACAGGAACAGACACCGCCGGCTCAGGAACTGGAACAGACACCACCGGCTCAGGAACTGGAACAGACACCACCGGCTCAGGAACTGGAACAGACACCACCGGCTCAGGAACTGGAGGCGTGACGTGAAGCTCAGGCTCGCCAGGCATGCTGTGTCTCCTCCAAGCACGCAGTACTGCTACTGCATAAAAAAGGAAGAAAGCCTTATAGGCCGTGGCAGGACTGATGGTGGACAGCCCCGGGGCGACCTCCAGGACGACAGCGGGCTGTTCGAGGACGGCCTCTGGGACAATAGCGGGCTGTTCGGGGACGACCTCTGGTACTGGAATGGTTTCTGGATCGGCAGTGCTCACGTGTCTCCTCCATGCCTGCAGTACAACCCCCACATAAAAAAGGAAGACAGCCCTCTTGGCTGTGGCAGGACTGATGCTGGGCTGCTCCAGGACGACCTCTGGGACGACAGCGGGCTGCTCGGGCACTGCCTCCGGGACAACCGCGGTCTGCACAGGCACGACCTCTGGGATGACAGCGTGCTGCACGGGGACGGCCTCTGGGATGAGATCAGTCTCCGGACTGGCAGACTTGCGTCTCCTACCCCCTCTCCGTCTATGACAGCAAGACGGTGGCTCCGACCCGTCCCTCACCAGCCCAGAGTCGAAGGGGGACCATGGTGGAGAGTGGTGTTGGATTCCCTCTCTACCAACCACTCCTCTGCGACCTCCCCGGTTCCCACGAAAAATGACCAGACGGGTTCCCTCAAAACGCTCTCTCCTCTCCCGCTCGGTGGCTGGGGCAGAGAAGTTGGCAAACATACTGCTGGATCCTTGTGTTTGACGGAGTCCTTCTGTCACAACACACACACAGGAAAAGGTAAGGTCCAGGCGCAGTATTTATTAGGGGAAATCCGTACTCACAAAACCAGTCCAGGCAAGGGTCAAAATCCAGTAGAGCAATCCAAAGACACAAGACATGAACAACAAACGGGCAGCAACAGGAACGGAAGTGTGGGGACATTAAACAAGGACTCCGTGACAAACACTGAAACAGACAGGGTATATATACACAAGTGCTAACAAGGTGACGAGAAACAGCTGAAGGAAATGAACAATCAGTGACAGACAGGATTATGGGAAATGTAGTGAAAATGCCTAGACACCGTGAAAACTGAGACCTCTAGTGTTAAACCCAGGGAACCACCAGACACTGTGACAATATATTTAAGTGATTAATATTATAAATGAATAACATAAACGTACGACTAGTCGACTAACGGCTTAAATGAATGACTACTTCGACTAGAAAAATCTTTAGACTGTGGCATATAATTATTAATGCGTTTGTATTCATCAATAATAAATAAAAAAATATTATAAAATAATTTAACATAACTTAACTTGCTTAACTTAAAATTATATTTTTTTTTAAAAATACATAAAATCAAGAAATCATATTTAATTTAAAAAAGTCCCCTTAATTATATCTTCTGTTTGTTTCCCAGTTTCCCGTATATCTGCCATAATTATAGCAGAAAGGCTGGAGGAATAACATCTGTGATTCTGACATCAACACTAAAGTACACTAAACATGTCTGCCTTTATAAAGCACTACTGTGGTGTAACACACACTCGTTCTTCTCTTCGCCAGTCTGACAGTACTGAACACACGGCTAAAACTACATCACAATCCAGACTAGAGTCCACAAAGTGTCACAATGTTTTGTGATGCAGGGAAACGATGTGGACGCTGCTTTGCAGAGCTTTAAATATGAACCGTTAACACAAAATGCTTTTCTTCGCGTCTGTCATTATGGAGCCAAATCTATAAAACTGATTTAAATTGAGAGAGTGTAAACCTTCAGTTTTGCTTCTGTAACCGGCAGTGAGAGATCTTGACCAATCAAACGTGAGGACCAGAACTCACTCTCGATCCGAGAACATGTTCACACACACACACACCACACCACACACACACCACACACACACACACGTGCACACACACACACACACACACACACACACACACACACACACCACACCACACACACACACACACCACACACACCACACACACACACACACACGTGCACACACACACACACACACACACACACACCACACACACACACACACACACACACACACACACACACACACCACACACACACACACACACACACACACACACACACACACACACCACACACACCACACACACCCACACACACACACACACCACACACACACACACACACCACACACACCACACACACACACACACGTGCACACACACACACACACACACACACACACACACACTCACACACACACACACACACACACACACACACACACACACACACACACACCACACACACCACACACACACACACACACACACAATCCCACAGCTGTACACATGTGGTGTCTGCATTTACTGGTGTGGTTTGAGCACTCCTGATTCTGAACGTCAGAGTTTATATGAACGCTGTAGCAATAAAGAGCTATTTACAGTTGACTAGCGGCTAGCCAATGATCAGACACTACACTAACTAACGGCTTCAAGACACTGTCATCTATCTATCTATCTATCTATCTATCTATCTATCTATCTATCTATCTATCTATCTATCTATCTATCTATCTATCTATCTATCTCTGTGTGTGTGTGTGTGTGTGTGTGTGTGTGTGTGTGTGTGTGTGTGTGTGTGTGTGTGTGTGTGTGTGTGTGCGCGCGCGCAGGACACTCGCAGCGGAGGCTTGATGTGCAGCTCTGGGGAGTTGGTGCTGTTTTAATGGCCGTGGAATGGGAGGTTTCTGGCCCAGTTTGAGGTTATCTTGGGACTTTGTTTTATTCTGCTAGTGCTAAAGTTAGGAGCGTGTTTTAAAGAGTTACACCGCAGCATGATTATAAAAGTCAAAAAAGTGAGAAGTCCTCTGTTTGTGTTAAAGTTTACAGCAAACCGAACCAGAGCGACGGCTTTGATGCTGATGCACATAAAACACATTTGCACATAAACTGATGTTTTCTTTGAATGGTCTAATAAACAGCGATTTGCATATTTCTGAGAAATAATCAGGAAAGTAGTAACAGAAGTAGAGGCGGGTGAAGGGAGAGATGAAGGGAGAGTGTACAATACTTAGAATATATATGTTTTAATGTTTCTAAAGCAAATTTAGATTTGTAAATGTAATAAATGCATTTGACAAACATATGTTGCAAGAACATTTTGCTAACATTTTTAAATTATGAAAAAATGTTTTCTAAATATTCCCTGAACGTTCAAAACATCCAGTTATTTAAATGTTTTTTTTCTCTTGGTTATATGAACGTTAAGGGAACTTTCCACTTTATCATTTTGCAAAACATTATGGGAATGTTACTTTTGAATGTTCTCAAGCTGTAACATAAAAATAACGTTAGACGAACATCAAAATAAAAAAAATAAAAAAACACATGAAGTTTGGATTAATAATGTTTTTGTTCTACCGTTTAAAGCTTCATCACAGTTTCTATACCAGCGTCTCTGAGGACGGGTTGAAGGATCTTCTGTTTTGCTTCTGGATGACAGAGATTCAGATTAATCTCTGTAACCATTAATTATTTGAAAGAGGTTTTTTTTCTACATTTGCTTATTGTTTATTACCCACACCCATGTTAATTACATAAAATAAATACAAAACATATAAAATATTTGGCAACTTTCCCTAATAAAAATATATCCAAACATTTATGAATATATATATATTGATCTGAGAAGTTTTTGCATAAAAATAGTTATTATACTTTATTATACAGTTATATGTTGCTTAAATGTATGATAGTGTGGTTTTATTGTGTTCACTTGTTCACCCAATAGTTATCCCAAATATTATGATGTTAGAATTTAGCTTAAAAACAGTCTCCCATCATCACAGTGACAGTGTGGAGAAGATGATGAGTGCAAACTTTTTTTTTTTTTTTAAACTTTTTTTTACTTTTTGAAAAAATTCCAAATAATTTCCATAATGTTGTCAAAACTCAAAGAAGTAAAGCTTCAGCTGTCACTCTCTGTCGAGCTTTAGACGTTTAGAAGATGAAAATCTGCACAGGGAGAAAACAAGTGGCTTGGACAGTTCCCAATGAAAACTTGTAACTTGGCTTCATCTTCCAGAATATTCCACGGATGTGCGAACAGAACTAACGTTTAGATCCATCCGTCTCGCAGTGGAAGGATGTGTTGACAGACTCAAGTAGCGTTTGGCAATGATTCCCTTCGTGAAGGGCTGACAGAGTCCCATTCACAGCAGTGACTGAACAACACAAGATTACGCCATTACTAGTAAACCTGAACTTCACCGAAGCCAACGTTACGTGACAGCGGCCCGGAGTGACACGGTCTCAACAGAACACATCTGTTCATGTTCAGAAGAAATCCTTAAAGTGCATCTATCACGCTTTTCAAGTGTTAGCTCTCATGTAGTGTGTAACAAAGCCATTTGTAATGTAAGAGGTCTGCATGACTAAAATTATATCGAAGTATGTTGCATTAAAGGTACAATATGTAAGATTTTCTGCCACTAGAAGCGCTACATTCCCAACACCAGCGGCGTAGCTTGATGACGATGTGAAGGAGCGTGGAATGATGGGAACTGACGTTTTAATCGAAAAGTCATGTTCATGGAAGAGGTAAAGTTCTATTTTTATAAATGTTGCGTTTAATGACATGCTTATATTTCATTAAAATGAATTAACCGCAAGAAAAGTAAGGTTTAATACTAAATTGGTTATCATGTGACTGTATTTGTCAAACTCATTGTTGTGATAACGCTGCGCAGTTTTACGTGTTCTAAACCATTGTTGTAAAAGTGCATTCGAACACACTCATCATTCACCAAAAGACGCAATAATCTTTATGTATAACACATGCTATATTTATTTACATGGCCATAAACACCAGACGTGATAAACAATGTCAATAAACTAAACACAAGCCTAAAGCAATAATACTTTCCTTACATAAGCATAACTATTACCGAATGCTACATTTGGAATACATAACATTGACCCGTACGTTTATGGGACTTGTGTTTGTCGACAGAACCGGCTGCAATCGGTGAAGAATAATTGTGTTCATAACGACTGCGCGACACAAGCTAACGTTTGTTGCTTGATAGACGCTACCAACTACAGCCTCCGCATTTGTCCAGGACTCCGAGGCTAACGCGGATATGACGCATGACTGGCGACTCCAGCGCACCCCCCGCTCACACACCCCCGCTTCCCAATTCTCTCACGATTTAAAAATAGTTGGAAACATTCGGGATATTGTAAGTAATCAACTTAACAAAATATATAACACTGGCCTTGTGATTTTGGGATATTTTAATGCACAAATATTACATATTGTACCTTTAATTGTATTATATAATCCATATATCAAATTACATAATAAAATTATTAGGTTACACTTTATTTGACAGTGTGATCAAAGCTGAATTTATCATCATTACTCCAGTCTTCAGTGTCACATGATCCTCCAGAAATCAGGATAATATGAGGATCTGATGCTCAAGACACAGTTATGATTATTATCAGTGTTGGAAACAGTTCATATTTCTGTGGAAACCGTCATACATTTTATTTGTCATGATTCTCTGATGAATAGAGATTTCAAAAGAACAGCATTTATTTGAAACAGAATCTTTTGTGACATTATACTCGTCTTTACTGTTACTTTTGATCAATTTAATGCATCTTTGATGAATAAAGACATGAATTTCTTCTTCTTTTTTAAACCTACTGGCCTCAAACTTTTGATTGATGTGTTTATTATATGCATATGCTTTGATGAAATGATTAATGTTCTCTTTAAAATGCCACATCTTTAGACACTTTATTAGGTTTAGCGAGTTACACACATTTCTGAATGGCACATGTGAAGAACATGTTTCTGTCGGCAGTGGCTGGGAGCTGGAAAGTCAAATATACATCTCCCGTTTCCTACACAGAATGATGATGATTTCAAGCCGCTTTGTCTAATTTGCAGGAGCAAGTCATTTGTCTGCTTAATCCCTGAGAAAACACTGGTCTGGAGTTAATGTTAGAGGAAAATGAGCCTGAATGTCAACAGTGAGCGTTTGGTCTTGCTGGCTGTAATCGAGTCGATCTGAGACACACATGACTGAGTCTCTGTAGTTCCTGTAAACCATTAGCCGGTGCAATGTTCCCTGACACTATATCAAGGCAAATGCATCTTATTTATTATCCTAGTGGCATCGAGTAGAACCACAAGATGCGTAACAAGCTTAGTTGCTTTGGCTACGCTTAATAAAATGCACAAATAAAATGCAGGATAACCGCTCAAATCCTGTATAGACCAACGGCTGCGTCGCGTTTACAGTAAGTTGCCGTAACTCCAGTGCAGAAACTAGCAGATGTTTAACAGTAACGACTCCGGCCATGAGTGTGACATCTGTCCGCCCACAGAGAGAGAGCGAGACCTCAGATCCTCATCTCAACAGCAGGACGGGTGTCAGGTCTGCACAGTTATGCTTTACTGGACAAAACTGCTTTTCCAGAAGCAGCCGAAACCAAATCACTGAATGCTACTTTTATTCACTCGAGTCTTCACTGATAATCCTACAAACATAACACTGATTTAATCAATTATGAACCATAGAGAGCCTTTACCTTTCTTTTGAACCTAAAAATGACAAACACAAACCTCAAAAACACACTAAAATATAATAATTAGGGGTGTAATGGTACAGCAAACATTCTTGGTGACGGTCCCTTTTGAGGAATACTGAATGTTTTGTGTTTTAGTCTAGAACTAAAAATAATCATCAAGTGTACACACACACACACACACACACACACACACACACACACACACACACACACACACACAAACACACACACACACACACACACACACAAACACACACACACACACACACACACACACACACACAAACACACACACACACACACACAAACACACACACACACACACACAAACACACACAAACACACACACACACACACACACAAACACACACAAACACACACACACACACACAAACACACACACACACACACACAAACACACCTCCTAACTTTATTTGTCTCAACATGGGGACAGGAGAGCTGTCAGTCAATAAATGTGAAAAACTAACTAGCGCTAAAAAAAGTAACTTCGATATTTTGCTGTAAATTGAAAATGTGATGTGTTACTTGACTAGTTACTTGAAAAAGTAATCTGATTATGTAACTCAAGTTACTTGTAGTGAGTTCCACACAACACTGTCTCGTGAGGAGAACAGCACACGGGTCGCTGGGGAATTACTGTTATGTAACACGTTTGACAATGAA
Organism: Phoxinus dragarum; assembly: GCA_033366665.1. Classification (NCBI taxonomy): domain Eukaryota; kingdom Metazoa; phylum Chordata; class Actinopteri; order Cypriniformes; family Leuciscidae; genus Phoxinus; species Phoxinus dragarum. The sequence goes on along the minus strand of JARPMJ010001315.1, from coordinate 89,299 downwards.
AATCCTCTGAATATTGTCTGACCTTTGACCCAACAGCGCCGGCGGGTCCATGGCTCCCGGAGAGTCCGGATTTACCCTGAAGAACACAGATATATCTTCAATATATATTCCTCTCGTTCACTCCATCAAAATGTAGTGTTGTGAATATGGACAAAACGTGTGTATTCAATGCAACAATTGTCAAGAAGATGCATATTCATTAATAGGACATTTGATCAAATCTGAAAACTGCGTATCTTTTTAAGTAACAGAGCAAATCTATGACACTGTCTGGTCAGATATGGTTTCTGTGCAAGAGCAAAGGTATTTTGTGTTGTCATATATAACATTACACAACGTTACCATTGGACCGGGCTCTCCATGCGGTCCTCGTTCTCCTTTTGGCCCCGGCTCTCCCTGTCCAACAACTGAGGCTTAATATCACCAATGCTTATGACAGAAATCACTTTACTAATGAGGCCTTTTAACTGCTTATTTCTTTACAGTAGTACATACTAATTACATTGTAATACTATATGCAAACATTTTAAAACATAAAACGTTTTAAAGCATAAAATAAAACATTTTTATATATTACAGTATTAAATGTGAATATTTGAAACACAGAAAAAGAAAAGAAAATGACTGTAGTCCAGTGAACAGTAATGCAATGATTTCTTATTAAAATCAGCAAAAATTAAAAGCAAGTTCAAGAAATAATGCCATGATCTATGCACTTTACTATATAAAATGTGTAATATTATTATTATTATTGAAAGGATATAGTACCCTCTTTCCTGGCAGTCCAGCGGTACCAATGACCGTTCTCGTTGCTCCCTGAAACACAAGTGATCATAATCATCTTCTTTCTTTTTATCTAACACTCCTACCCCCCCACCCACCCCAACACAAGAAGTACACATCTGTGTAGTGGAGTACAAATAATGATATGTGTCTTTCAAATGTAGTGACGTTAAAGTAAAACGTTTCCAGAAAAAAATAATACTCAAGTAAAGTATAGATACTCAAAAAGTGTACTCAAGTACATGTACTGTTACTGTCCAACTCTGCTCTCTACACGGCCAAACACCGTCTACACACTCCAGAACTACACACTCCAGATCTACACACTCCAGATCTACACACTCCAGATCTACACACTCCAGATCTACACACTCCAGATCTACACACTCCAGATCTACACACTCCAGATCTACACACTCCAGGTCTAAACACTCCAGATCTACACCTTCTACACACTCGAGATCTACACACTCCAGATCTACACACTCCAGATCTACACACTCCAGATCTACACACTCCAGGTCTACACCTTCTACACACTCGAGATCTACACACTCCAGATCTACGCCTTCTACACACTCGATAACTACACACTCCAGATCTACACCTTCTACACACTCGATATCTACACACTCCAGTTCTACACCTTCTACACACTCGAGATCTACACACTCCAGATCTACACCTTCTACACACTCCAGATCTACACACTCCAGGTCTACAACTTCTACACACTCCAGTTCTACACACTCCAGTTCTACACATTCTACACACTTGAGATCTACACACTCCAGATCTACACACTCCAGACTACACACTGTCTACACACTCCAGATCTACACACCGTCTACACACTCCAGATCTACACACAGTCTACACACACACGAGATCTACACACTCCAGACTACACACCGTCTACACACTCTAGATCTACACACCGTCTACACACTCCAGGTCTACACACCTTCTACACACTCGAGATCTACACACCGTCTACACACACGAGATCTACACACCTTCTACACACTCGAGATCTACACACCGTCTACACACACGAGATCTACACACTCGAGATCTACACACCGTCTACTCACTCCAGATCTACACACCTTCTACACACTCGAGATCTACACACTCGAGATCTACACACTCGAGTTCTACACACTCGAGTTCTACACACCGTCTACTCACTCCAGATCTACACACTCAAGATCTACACACTCAAGATCTACACACTTGAGATCTACACACACTCGAGATCTACACACTCGAGTTCTATACACTCGAGATCTACACACTGTCTACACACACGAGATCTACACACTGTCTACACACACGAGATCTACACACTGTCTACACACCGTCTACACACTCGAGATCTACACACCGTCTAAACACTCGAGATCTACACACCGTCTACACACTCGAGATCTACACAACTTCTATACACTCGAGATCTACACACTCAAGATCTACATACTCAAGTTCTACACACTCGAGATCTACACACTCAAGATCTAACCACCGTCTACACACTCGAGATCTACACACTCGAGATCTACACACTCGAGATCTACACACTCGAGATCTACACACTCGAGATCTACACACTCGAGATCTACACACACGAGATCTACACACCGTCTACACACTCGAGATCTACACACTCGAGATCTACACACTCGAGATCTACACACTCGAGATCTACACACTCGAGATCTACACACCGTCGACACACTCCAGATCTACACACTCAAGATCTACACACCGTCTACACACTCGAGATCTACACACTCAAGATCTACACACTCGAGATCTACACACTCGAGAACTACACACTCGAGATCTACACACCGTCTACACACTCGAGATCTACACACTCGAGATCTACACACTCGAGATCTACACACTCGAGATCTACACACTCGAGATCTACACACCGTCTACACACCGTCTACACACTCGAGATCTACACACTCGAGATCTACACACTCGAGATCTACACACCGTCTACACACCGTCTACACACTCGAGATCTACACACTCCAGATCTACACACTCCAGATCTACACACTCCAGGCTACACACTCCAGATCTACACACTCAAGATCTACACACTCAAGTTCTACACACCGTCTACACACTTGAGATCTGCACACTCGAGATCTACACACTCGAGAACTACACACTCGAGATCTACACACTCGAGATCTACACACTCGAGATCTACACACTCGAGATCTACACACTCTTGATCTACACACTCGAGATCTACACACCGTCAACACACTTGAGATCTACACACTCGAGATCTACACACTCGAGTTCTACACACTCGAGATCTACACACTCGAGATCTACACACTCGAGATCTACACACTCGAGATCTACACACCGTCTACACACTCGAGATCTACACACTCGAGATCTACACACTCGAGATCTACACACTCGAGATCTACACACTCCAGAGATACACACTCCAGAGATACACACCATCTACACACTCCAGATTTACACACCATCTACACACCCCAGATCTACACACCATCTACACACTCGAGATCTACACACTCGAGATCTACACACTCCAGAGATACACACTCCAGAGATACACACTCCAGAGATACACACCATCTACACACTCCAGATTTACACACCATCTACACACCCCAGATCTACACACCGTCTACACACTCGAGTTCTACACTCCCAAATGACGCACTATACACTATGCACTTCTACTGTACACTATGTACTTTTGTACTATGTACTCAAACGTGTAGTGTAAGAACTTTATACGTTTATTTTGTCTTTCACCATCGGAGTCTGATGTAATTAAAGCGTAATTAAAGCGGCGACAGTCGAGTGCGTGAAGTGTCCAACGTTACACACTTCGTAAACAAGTGCATCATAAGGGAACATAAAGTGCACTTTTTCTTTTTAGATTTTTCAGTGTGAACGCACTAATCACACTTGATACTACAAAATGGCGTAGAATAGTGCACAAATACGGATTTGGGACGCAGCTTGAGCTTATGAAGGGAAGCGTTGAGGAAGTGGAGTCTGCAGTCAGTGAGAGCTCTTACCATTGGTCCAGCCGGGCCCCGGTTCCCCTGGCAACCCTCGTTCTCCTCGCTCGCCCTGGATATGAAATAGACCACATATGATTTGCAATAAGGGAAAAGCTCACAGAATTACACCTGAACACTCTTCATTAGGATCCTTGACTGTGTGTGTGTGTGTGTGTGTGTGTGTGTGTGTGTGTGTGTGTGTGTGTGTGTGTGAGTGTGAGTGAGTGTGAGTGAGTGAGTGTGTGTGTGTGTGTGTGTGTGTGTGTGTGTGTGTGTGTGTGTGTGTGTGTGTGTGTGTGTGTGTGTGTGTGTGTGTGTGAGTGTGAGTGTGAGTGTGTGAGACTCACTTTCGCCCCCTGGAGTCCCGGATCTCCTCTGGGTCCTGATACACCGGCGTCCCCCTACGAGACAGAGGAGCAGAAACACAACGCTTGCTTCTTCAACAGATGCGACTGCATGCTCACAAACACTGTAAAAAACTGCAACAGATCTAACCTTACATTTCATGTCATTTTACAGTAAAAATCCACAAACTGACCGTTCAGAAGAATATTGGAATAGTTTATTCGATAACACTTTACAATAAGGTTCATTAGTTAACATTAGTTAACTAAGTTAGCATGAACTAATAATGAACTGCACGTATACAGCATTTATTCATCTTTGTTAATGTTAATTTCAACATTTACTAACACTTTATTAAAATCGTGTTAACATCAGTTAATGCACAGTAAACTAACATGAACAAACGATGGACAGCTGTATTTTTATTAACTAACGTTAACAAAGATGAATAAATACTGTAACACATGTCTGTCTCTTTGCCATCAGTGTTATTATGGTGGATGTCAGTATACTATAAAGGCATAAAACAGATTTTACTAGCAGCAGAAACAATTTTTTTTAGATTTACTGGTTTAAAATGTCTATTTATTTTATTCATTTGTTGTTGTAAATTACATTTTTAAATTGTAAAATTTGTAGGCTGTTTTGTAAATATGTTTTTACTGCATTTTTACTGAATTATTCTGGTAACCTTTTTTCTGTAAAATTCTGTTTGTTTGTTTGTTTGTTTGTTTGCAGTAAAGGGTCTGAAACTGTGAGCTTCTTACCTTTTCTCCAGCTACACCTGGCTCTCCTTGCTCTCCTCTTGAACCTCGAGGTCCCTTTATTAAGAAAACACATACACCGTTCACACAGATTGCCTACGGCCAAAAAAAGCATCAATATCCTGAATATATATGTGACCTGGATCACAAAACCAGTCACACAGGTATATTTGTGGCAACAATACATTGCATGGGTCAAAATTATCTACTGTAGTAGACTGTAGTAGCCTGTAGTAGAGTGTATTAGAGTGTAGTAGAGTGTAGAGTATAGTAGACTGTAGGAGACTGTAGGAGACTGTAGTAGACTGTAGGAGACTGTAGGAGACTGTAGTAGAGTGTAGTAGAGTGTAGGAGACTGTAGGAGACTGTAGTAGAGTGTAGAGTGTAGTAGACTGTGGTAGAGTGTAGTAGAGTGTAGTAGAGTGTAGAGTGTAGTAGACTGTAGGAGACTGTAGTAGACTGTAGTAGACTGTAGGAGACTGTAGGAGACTGTAGGAGACTGTAGGAGACTGTAGTAGAGTGTAGAGTGTAGTAGACTGTAGGAGACTGTAGTAGAGTGTAGTAGAGTGTAGAGTGTAGTAGACTGTAGGAGACTGTAGTAGACTGTAGTAGACTGTAGTAGACTGTAGGAGACTGTAGTAGACTGTAGTAGAGTGTAGTAGAGTGTAGGAGACTGTAGGAGACTGTAGTAGAGTGTAGAGTGTAGTAGACTGTAGTAGAGTGTAGAGTGTAGTAGACTGTGGCAGAGTGTAGTAGAGTGTAGTAGAGTGTAGAGTGTAGAAGACTGTAGGAGACTGTAGGAGACTGTAGGAGACTGTAGGAGACTGTAGTAGAGTGTAGAGTGTAGTAGACTGTGGCAGACTGTAGTAGAGTGTAGTAGAGTGTAGAGTGTAGAAGACTGTAGGAGACTGTAGTAGAGTGTAGTAGAGTGTAGTAGAGTGTAGTAGAGTGTAGTAGACTGTAGGAGACTGTAGGAGACTGTAGTAGAGTGTAGTAGACTGTAGTAGAGTGTAGTAGAGTGTAGTAGAGTGTAGGAGACTGTAGGAGACTGTAGTAGAGTGTAGTAGAGTGTAGGAGACTGTAGGAGACTGTAGTAGAGTGTAGAGTGTAGTAGACTGTGGTAGAGTGTAGTAGAGTGTAGTAGACTGTAGGAGACTGTAGGAGACTGTAGTAGAGTGTAGTAGAGTGTAGAGTGTAGTAGACTGTAGTAGAGTGTAGTAGAGTGTAGTAGACTGTAGTAGAGTGTAGTAGACTGTAGTAGAGTGTAGTAGAGTGTAGTAGAGTGTAGTAGACTGTAGTAGAGTGTAGTAGAGTGTAGTAGAGTGTAGGAGACTGTAGTAGAGTGTAGTAGAGTGTAGTAGACTGTAGGAGACTGTAGGAGACTGTAGTATTGTGTAGTAGAGTGTAGTAGAGTGTAGAGTGTAGTAGAGTGTAGGAGACTGTAGTAGAGTGTAGTAGAGTGTAGGAGACTGTAGGAGACTGTAGGAGACTGTAGTAGAGTGTAGTAGAGTGTAGGAGACTGTAGGAGACTGTAGTAGAGTGTAGAGTGTAGTAGACTGTGGTAGAGTGTAGTAGAGTGTAGTAGACTGTAGGAGACTGTAGGAGACTGTAGTAGAGTGTAGTAGAGTGTAGAGTGTAGTAGACTGTAGTAGAGTGTAGTAGAGTGTAGTAGACTGTAGTAGAGTGTAGTAGACTGTAGTAGAGTGTAGTAGAGTGTAGTAGAGTGTAGTAGACTGTAGTAGAGTGTAGTAGAGTGTAGTAGAGTGTAGGAGACTGTAGTAGAGTGTAGTAGAGTGTAGAGTGTAGTAGACTGTAGTAGAGTGTAGTAGACTGTAGGAGACTGTAGGAGACTGTAGTATTGTGTAGTAGAGTGTAGTAGAGTGTAGAGTGTAGGAGACTGTAGTAGAGTGTAGTAGAGTGTAGTAGACTGTAGGAGACTGTAGTAGAGTGTAGTAGAGTGTAGAGTGTAGTAGACTGTAGTAGAGTGTAGTAGAGTGTAGTAGACTGTAGGAGACTGTAGTAGAGTGTAGTAGAGTGTAGAGTGTAGTAGACTGTAGGAGACTGTAGGAGACTGTAGTAGAGTGTAGAGTGTAGTAGACTGTAGGAGACTGTAGTAGAGTGTAGTAGAGTGTAGACTGTAGTAGACTGTAGGAGACTGTAGTAGAGTGTAGTAGAGTGTAGAGTGTAGTAGACTGTAGGAGACTGTAGGAGACTGTAGTAGACTGTAGTAGAGTGTAGAGTGTAGTAGAGTGTAGTAGAGTGTAGTAGACTGTAGGAGACTGTAGTAGAGTGTAGTAGACTGTAGTAGAGTGTAGTAGAGTGTAGTAGAGTGTAGAGTGTAGTAGACTGTAGGAGACTGTAGGAGACTGTAGTAGAGTGTAGTAGACTGTAGTAGAGTGTAGTAGAGTGTAGTAGAGTGTAGAGTGTAGTAGACTGTAGGAGACTGTAGGAGACTGTAGTAGAGTGTAGTAGACTGTAGTAGAGTGTAGTAGAGTGTAGTAGAGTGTAGAGTGTAGTAGACTGTAGGAGACTGTAGGAGACTGTAGGAGACTGTAGGAGACTGTAGTAGAGTGTAGTAGACTGTGGTAGAGTGTAGTAGAGTGTAGTAGACTGTAGGAGACTGTAGGAGACTGTAGTAGAGTGTAGAGTGTAGTAGACTGTAGGAGACTGTAGTAGAGTGTAGAAGAGTGTAGACTGTAGTAGACTGTAGGAGACTGTAGTAGAGTGTAGTAGAGTGTAGTAGACTGTAGGAGACTGTAGGAGACTGTAGTAGAGTGTAGTAGACTGTGGTAGACTGTAGGAGACTGTAGGAGACTGTAGGAGACTGTAGTAGACTGTGGTAGACTGTAGGAGACTGTAGTAGACTGTAGTAGAGTGTAGTAGAGTGTAGGAGACTGTAGGAGACTGTAGGAGACTGTAGGAGACTGTAGTAGACTGTAGTAGACTGTAGGAGACTGTAGGAGACTGTAGGAGACTGTAGGAGACTGTAGGAGACTGTAGTAGACTGTAGTAGAGTGTAGTAGAGTGTAGGAGACTGTAGGAGACTGTAGGAGACTGTAGGAGACTGTAGTAGACTGTAGGAGACTGTAGTAGACTGTAGGAGACTGTAGGAGACTGTAGGAGACTGTAGGAGACTGTAGTAGACTGTAGTAGACTGTAGGAGACTGTAGGAGACTGTAGTAGAGTGTAGAGTGTAGGAGACTGTAGTAGACTGGTTTTGTGGTCCAGGGACACATATGTTGTTGTACTCACAGGTTTACCGCTGGGGCCCGGAGGACCTTCTCTCCCCGTCTCTCCCTGCACACCCTGTAGAGGTCAGATTTGGCTGTAAATAACGCTGTTTAAAGTGACAGTACACACTTACACAGGAGATAGTGAAGGAGAAGTGTGTTGACCGTCGGTCCCGGAGGCCCATCGCTGCAGTCGCACTCGTCTTCATCTTCGGTCTCAGGGCCGGGCTCTCGATCCAGAGGACACTGGAGACCACGACACACACTCTTATCATGAAGACAACACACTTATATCATGCAGACGACACACACCCATATCATGAAGACGACACACTCATATCATCAAGCCCTCAACCTCATCACACACACACTTCAGTCCTGAGAGCGTACGATTCAAACTTACCCGTTCATCATCCTGTAAAACAAGGGGGATAAAAAAGGAAGTTAGTGTGTATGAATGGTTGTCTTTGATCTTACAGTAAGACATAATTACACTTCTTTCCCTCGCACTTTACACTTTTTTCCCTCGCACTTTACACTTCTTTCCCTCGCACTTTACACTTCTTTCCCTCGCACTTTACACTTCTTTCCCTCGCACTTTACACTTCTTTCCCTCGCACTTTACACTTCTTTCCCTAACACTTTACACTTCTTTCCCTAACACTTTACACTTCTTTCCCTCGCACTTTACACTTCTTTCCCTCGCACTTTACACTTCTTTCCCTCGCACTTTACACTTCTTTGCCTCGCACTTTACACTTCTTTCCCTCGCACTTTACACTTCTTTCCCTCGCACTTTACACTTCTTTCCCTCGCACTTTACACTTCTTTCCCTCGCACTTTACACTTCTTTCCCTAACACTTTACACTTCTTTCCCTCGCACTTTACACTTCTTTCCCTTGCACTTTACACTTCTTTTCCTCGCACTTTACACTTCTTTCCCTCTCACTTTACACTTCTTTCCCTCGCACTTTACACTTCTTTCCCTCGCACTTTACACTTCTTTCCCTAACACTTTACACTTCTTTCCCTCGCACTTTACACTTCTTTCCCTCGCACTTTACACTTCTTTCCCTCGCACTTTACACTTCTTTCCCTCGCACTTTACACTTCTTTCCCTCTCACTTTACACTTCTTTCCCTCGCACTTTACACTTCTTTCCCTCGCACTTTACACTTCTTTCCCTCGCACTTTACACTTCTTTCCCTCGCACTTTACACTTCTTTCCCTCACACTTTGCACTTCTTTCCCTCGCACTTTACACTTCTTTCCCTCGCACTTTACACTTCTTTCCCTCGCACATTACACTTCTTTCCCTAACACTTTACACTTCTTTCTCTCGCACTTTACACTTCTTTGCCTCGCACTTTACACTTCTTTCCCTCGCACTTTACACTTCTTTCCCTCGCACTTTACACTTCTTTCCCTCGCACTTTACACTTCTTTCCCTCGCACTTTACACTTCTTTCCTTAAAGAGAAGTGTCGCTCTTTACACTTCTTTCCCTCGCACTTTGACACTTCTTTCCCTCACCCTTTTATTTATTAAATAAATAATAATAATTAAATCTAAAATTAAAAAAAGAATAAAATGAAATAAAAGCAGTACATCTGGCCCATTTAAGATATTTATATTGATATAGATTTTTTTTAATAAAGGAATTGTTGGACAGAAGTACTCTGTAATATTAAAGGCATAGTTCACCCAAAAATTTAAATTTTGCCATTAATTTCTCTCCCTCATGTCGTTCCAAACCTGTACGATTTTCTTTCATATTCGGAACACAAATGGAGATCTTTTTAATAAAATCGTAGAGCTTTCTGCCCCTCCACAGCTACGCAACTACCAGGCTTCAACAAATTCATAAAGAGATTCTAAAACTAATCCATATATGAATTGAGTGGTTTAGTCAAGATTTCCGAAGAGACACGATGGCTTTATATGATGAACAGATTAATCTAGGATTTTATTCACAGATAAACATTGATCTGAACATCAGAAGACATCTCCATTTGTGTCTGACAGGTTTGGATGGACATGAGAGAGAGTAACTAATAACAGAATTTTACATTTTTGGGTGAACTAACCCTTTAAAAATACCAATTCCCGCCCTGAGCCAATCAAATTAATGCAATTCTACAAGTAAGGTTCTTTAAGTTCTTACCACAGAGTAGATTTCACATGCAGTCTCTCTCTCGCTCTGATGAGGGTCACAGTAAAGCCGCAGTTTCTGGATCTCGGTCTGTGGGCGACCATGAGAAATGACAACAACAACATTTAGGCTTCTCTAATTCAACACAACACACAACTGCAACCTGTCAGAACTTTACTTTACACACAGCTATAAAAGAATATCAGAGTATTATTTTTTTCCTACATTAATTTTACATGTCTTGTTCAATGATGTATTAATACAGTGTGTACTTTTTTCTTGATTTACCCTGAAAGAATGGAAGTGAAATGTGACAACATGCCCCATAGGTGGTGCTCTTCATAACATGACCATATGACAAATTAAAATGTTATCTGATCTAATAAAAAAATATACAAGACAAACTAAAATATTTTCTCAATACTGGCATTTTTTAAGAATAAAAAAAAAAATTTTTTTAGATTTTGACAACAAACACACCGAAAACACAGCTATACAGCACAGTTCAAAACATAATAATAATGAATCATTTCTGAGCATTGACTCTCTGTCTTTATTCATGGTTTCTCAATTGAATTCATAAAAGTATAGAATAGAATATCATAGTTCTAATAGAGGCTCATTGTAACAGTGTGACAACATGCCCCGCCGAAGCTAACCCGGCGAGTGTTTCTGCTGTTAGATCAGCATTAAACAACTATTAAATAACAGATATAAGATTAAAATAATATCAGATTTCTCTAATAAAAAAAACAGAGATGGAAAAATTAACGCAAGTAAGAAATTTACTTTTGCTATGGATAAATAAATGTTCAGTGATATCTTCCAGAGATTTCTGAATTTTGGTGCACTTTTTTCTGTATATAGTGTTATGGCAAGTATAAATAGACTAAGTTTGGTCATGCTATGTGTGGAAGTGTGTGACAACTAGCCCCGCGAATGTGTGTGCCCCATCATTGCAGTTTACTGTCCTGCACTTACAGGGAGAGTAGCATCAGAGCCAAAGCGCTTGGAGATCTGAGTCTTCCCGTTGATGAAGATGGGCTCCGAAGTGTCCAGAGATTTATCCTGGATCTGCAGATCGTCCAGGAAACACGTCACATGTCTGGGTCTGACCAGAACCTTCAGCTGGTGCCAGCGTCCATCGAACAGAGCCTGCAAGGTTTCATGATTCGAGATGACACACAGAAGAGGTAAATAAGGTGTGCACAAAGATCTGCTTCTTCATGTGACGTGAATGTCAGACAAGAGTCGTGATTTTCCAAAACAAGCGGTTCTGCGTGAGCGAGGGGCTGGGATGGAGGAAAGTGGCTCGATTATGCAGAAACATCTTGGCAAACCACTTGGTTCTGACATTAAGAGCAGAAGAAGACATAGGTACAAGATGATGATTGCAGGAACTCAAAGAACATGAAAACATTTCTGAGGATGTGTGTTATTTAAGTGTATAAGTGAGCAGCTTTAGTGGGAAAAGCGTCGTGGGAATGTGAACAGGAAATAGCAGCTGTACAAGAATATAGTCAGTCAATCCTGTCGTAAAGCAGCTTCTTCATACATTACTCTTCCGCCTGGACGAGTGTGTGCTGCAACCTCTGTTTAAAGTCACCATGAAGTTCGTATTTTTTAATGGACTATTGTAGGATTTATTGTAAATGATTTATAGGTGCACATCATCATTATTGTGTTAATAATGTTAAATGAGAATAAGTTCCTCTTGCAGCTTCTCTTCTCTGATGACGAGGGCGGAGCTATAACCTGTCACTCACATGAGATCAGCCAATAGCAAACCACACCCATCCAATCAGTTCCCCAGACACAATCAAGCCCCGCCCACATGTGTTGTTGTTCCAGAAGCGCTTCTCTCGATATACGGCACAATAGAGGAGAGAAGACCAGCTGACTTTATGTAGATCTGCTACATTAGTGTAGGGATGATACATTTACAAACTTCATTATGCAGCTACACAAAAATATGGAATTACCTTTGTGCCAATAATAATGAATGTAACTTTTGAAGAAACTTGAATAAAATATTTTTGAAAATGAAAAAAAAAAAATATTGTGTGCAACATGTTTGCCTTTGTTTTTAATAGACTGCGTGTTTAACTGTTTTCTCCGCTCCTCGTGCTTTCACTGATGCACTTCCATTTACACTCCTGAAGTTTCATTCACGCTCCGTGAGTTTTAATTTCACCATTCTGGCACATATCTCTGGCGGGGGCGGGGCTAGCAGCGGTGTGTTCTCATTGGCTACTGAGTTTTTGATTGACAGCTTCTTGACCTGGACGTGGCTTTCTGTTTCATTTCAGTGATATAAAGTGTTTTGAATTACTTTTTACTTTTTCAGTTTTAATTTATATTTTCATTAGTTTCTTGAAAAGTTTCATTCATCATCATTATTATTATTGGCACAAAAGTAATTCCATACAAAAACTCCATTAACAGTTTGCCTGTGTGTGATATGAGGATGTTTCTGGAAGATTTCGCTCACCTCAATGCCTTGAGCATCAAATGTGGCCGTCTGTTCCTCATTGACCGTGTTAGTGGTGGTGAAGATGAGGGATTTGTCCAGTCCGTTCAGAGTGACCGCGGCCTGAATCTGTCCATCTTTAGACAGAATCCTCCACAGGTCAAGCTTCTCTCTGATCGAAGGCCCTTTCAGCCGCAGCGTCGACACAAACACATAAGAGGGAGGCAGGCCTTCGGGGAAGATATCCCTTTAAAGCAGTTTTACAGCATCTGTCAGTCACATGGATATGTATATTCACACACATTTAGATTTGAGGAATAAAAACCATCAACTAAAAAATAACATGTTCAGGAACTCCAAAAAGTGATGAAAATTTTTCAGAATCACCAATTATTACATATTAAACACGTTTAAATTATTGTGATCAGTGTTAACATGCATTACGTAATCAGATGTAACAAGTAACACATTGTTTTATTACACCACTGAACTAAAACTCTCTTCTCCATAACATAGGCACTTAGAGCAGAATATAATAATATGTATTTTTAAAAGAAAATGAATTACTGCATTAAACTCTTGCTAAAAAAGATCTTGTAACATCACTGTCCATCAAAAGTAATCAAGTAGCGTAATTAGTAACTTTCTTAGGGAGTAACGCGACACTAATGCATTACGTTTAGGAGTAACTCTTCCCCAACACTGACTGTGATGACCGTTATTAACCGTGCTTCAGGCTTAACCCCGACCTTGTGTTCTCCGTGATGTCGGTGCTCTTGTCCAGCAGATACGCGTCCTCCGACAGTAATGAGCCCTGGATCTTCTGAGCTCTCCGGTGGATCTTCATGCCCAGCATCAGCTCAAAGCCTTTCTCATCCCGGGACGCCACCGGGATTCGAGTGGGACACACCGATTCTGCAGAGGGACAAAGCATTGCAAACCCATTACACACACACATCTGAGGTACACACACATACGCTTTCACCAGCAAATCCATTTTATTTTTAATCCCGTCTCAATTTTCATTCAATAAATATGTAATAAGAGTGCACTAAATATGATGATCATGTAGTCCAGCTGATTCGAATGGTTGAAAGCATATTTCAAACAGAAATGCGAACATAAATGTTTCAAGAATGTTCTAATAATGTTCCCATAGGTTATGACAATTTTATTTCTGAATGTTCTCTAAATGTCCAGTTTTTTTTTTCTTGGTTATGCAAATGTTCAATGGATAATTCACCAAAAAATGAAAATTTGAAAGAATAATTTAAACAATATGGATAACCAGACAGTTGACCATTATGTTCAGTTTAGCTTTAGTTTCATTTTTTTCTTGGACTCCTATTATGTTCCTGTTTGCACGTCATTAATCAGTTGCCATGGCGATTCATTATGTTAGAGCACACCTGTTCATCATTGCAGTTCAATCACCCTGTGTGTTTAAGTTCCTTAAATACACTTAAATATTTAAGTGTTCTCATTCAGTTGTTGTTTGGGACATTACATTTACATGATATACTGCAAAGAGGATCTGGTGAAATTTGTTTTCATTTTTTGTTTTCTTTTTTGAAGATAACTGGGTTATTAAAAAGAATTTAAGAAAGTGTAGGTTGACCACTTGATCCACACTCCAGTCCAGATGGTGGCAGTAATACACCAAAAGCTGTTGTTTGGTATTGTCCGTGTATCACATGCTGTCAAGTTGCCTTCCTGTTATTGGATTACCTGAGTTTGTTTTATTAAATAACCTTGTGTTTGTGGAAACTTGTTTGAACCTCTTTTTTTTCATCATCATCTGAACCTGATCGTGACACTATTGACTTCCACAATATTTTTTTCCTACTATGGAAATTAAATTTAGTTTGATAACCATCATTCAGTAAAATATAATATTTTGTGTTCAACAGAAGAAAGAAACTCACACAGGCTTTAAACAACTTGAGAGATGGAGTAAGTGAAGAGTAAATGTTAATTTTTGGGTGAACTGTCCCAATGCTTCATTCTGCAAACATGGGAATATTACTTTTGAGTGTTCTGCCGTATTAATAATGTTAAACATCCAGCTAATTTCATGAACATCCTGTCTTTTTTCTGTGCAATGCAAAGAACTCATAGGATAATTATAAGACACTGAGTCATCGATGTACTTTAGTGCAAGAACACGTCACATGTTAAATATAGCTCCCATATTATATGGACTATTTTATGGCACTTTCAAACCTGATCTCATGAGAAAATGTAACTTCTTTATGAGTTTACGTATGAATTTGTACGATTTGATTCACACAAGAAATGTAAGGTGACAGCACCTTCATCATAACCTTCAGTGGGCCGAAGCATGCAAATATGATCCTACAGGTCCATGCGAATGAGCCACCAGATTTCCAAAACATAAAGTTACGCAGTGCAATGAGAGGCACTTTGTGTTCCAAAGATAAAAGATAATCATAAGTCATGACAATATCTTTTTTTTCAGCTTATGTCTATAGCACTTTATTTCTGTTCTGATTGTTTCAAAGCAGCAAGTTGAGATTTCTGCTCAGAAAGAAGGTTGTCAGGTAAACCCCAACTACGCAAGCCAAAGGCAACAGTGGCAAATAAACCCTCAGGTGACAGAAAACATGGGCCGAAAAGGTTTGTAATTACTTTGGGTTGGAGAAAGCAGATTCCTGCCACTATTAACAACCACTCTCTCAATCCTAAGCAGAGCTGCAGATGTGCTGGACTATAACTGAGCTGTGGTGGTTCACATGTGCCACCTCTCCTGATCCCGGCTCCTCCCGGTCATGGCATCATGCCGCTGGTTTGGCCGGCGAGTTCGTGGCGTTCGTGTCACCGGGCATGAATGGACTGTGGTGTTTCAGTGGTTCGCTGTTCTTTTAAGAACAGGAGAGGATTGGCAATGCCAGAACCAGTTTGAATGTTTACGGGATTGCTCACACGCATGCGAGGCCTTGTCCACACTATACGGTTGTGTTTGAAAACGCATCTTTTTCTCTCCGGTTTGTCTTCCGTCACACTGAGACGGCGTTTTTATTAATGAAAATGAAGCTTTTTACTCACAGTTTACTCACATTTGCTGTCCTGCGGTGAAACATGAGAGCGGCGTTTTAGACCAAACATATAATGGTGACGATCAGTGAATGCTGAGATCTTTTGCTAAATAAAATGATCCTGTCAGAAGAATTGCGTGATCATTTTATTTATTTTTACATATACATTTAACATATTTTCTCAACAGTGTGAAAGTGAACAGCACATAACAGCACAATACCGCTAAACATGAATATCTATTGGTACAATATGCGTCGCATGACTAAACTTACATCATCGTTTTTTGACAGTCCACAATACTACACGAAAACATAGTTTTCAAATGTATCCACTTTGGAGAGTGTTTTCAAAAAGCTTAATTTTCATAAATAAAAATGCTGTCGAAGTCAAAAGGCCAAAACGGAGAGAAAAATATGCGTTTTCAAACGATACCGTATTAGTGTGGACAAGGCCTGAGTCTTAGGGTGCGTTTACACAACAACGATATGCTTAAAACGGAGAAGTTTTTCCTTCCGCGTACAGACACCATTATCAAAGCGATCCTCATTCACACGGATCCGCGAAAGCGCCTATAAGCGCTGTATTCTGCTGCCAGGCCAGTAGATGGCGATGAAACACTACAGACTGAACACGTAATACGCATGTGCATGACGTCACCGTCTTCAGAGATTCGTGTTTTTGTTGTTTACACGGAGGCTGTTTTTAAAAACTTGCGCTTTGAAACCCGTTTTAAAAAGTTTGTGTTTTCAGGCGCCCAAAACGCTGTTGTTGTGTAAACGGACGGCCAAAACGCATTAAAAAATCTGTAAACAGCCCCTTACCCTCGCACAGCTTCTGTTCCATGGCGTCCCGGATGCGTTCGATGTTGGTGTAGTCCTCGGCGTAAAGCACGTAATCCCCCTCCGGCGTGTTGGCGATGGTCACCAGCTCTGACTTGGTGATCTCCGAACCAACGCCGACCGCAAACACCTTAATCCCTTCCGCTCGCGCCTCGACGCTAGCGTCCATAACGTCGTCCTGCGACTTCCCATCCGTCACCACCACGGCAATACGGTTCTTCACGTCACTTCGCTGCGAAGACGCAAACACGTGGTCCACGGAGAACTTGATGGCGCGGCCCGTCTGCGTGTTTCCACCCAAATAGCTGATCTCCTGGATGGCTTTAATGAGATCTTGAGTGGTTTTGTGGAGGCCGAGAGGGATCTCCAACCGGGGCGTGTCACTGTACTGAACGACCCCGACCTGAGAGTACTGGGAACTCACGTCGAAGCCACTGGTGACATTGACCAGCCAACGCTTGGCTATTTCAAAGTCCTCGTCTCCCACGCTCCAGGAGCCGTCCATGATGTAGACCAGGTCATTAACAGCAGTGCTGCAGCCTGAAGACAGAAGAAGACAACTGACATAGAGATACATAACACACAGAGTCACAAACTCTAATTCAGAAATATAACTGCAAGCAGAAATGATCGGGGCCAAGCACTGCAAAAGCAAACATGAAGCAAGCAGCAGACCAGCTGCAAAAATCAGTAAAAGCACAAACAATTGTAAACAAAAAGGTTCACATCCCATAAATACATTGAGTTGTAATGCGATTTATTGTGTATACTATCATTTCATTACAATTTGTGACCACAAGGGGGTGCTGCCCTTTTTTGAGTACCTTCAGGATATGTGCAGAAGAAAACATACTGAGCTTCGTAACGGTATGCCAATGCGCTCGTGAAATATAGCAATATGCAAAACATTGCAGTTCTAGATCTTTTTTGACATTTTGTACTTCAAATGATGGCCATGTTTTTCAAGGCACACCAATGTCAATTTTGAAGTCAATCAGACCAGCGGTACTATAGTTCTGTAGCCAATTTTTCATGTTTTGTTTAACTATAGCGCCACCAAGAGGCACAGTCCACTTTTTCTGTGTCCTCAGAGTGCCCCCATACATAAACGTGTCAAATTTGGTGAACATATCTCATTTCTTTATAGACGTCATTACGGCGTTATAGACAATTATATGAGCACATAGAAAATGACCCACACCGGTTTGATTGTATTTTTTTTTTACATTTGGCCACTAGCTTGTTGGCAACGGCCGATGTTTCGGATTTTCCGACGGTGGTTTCGTCTCGATCAGACTAACAGCTTCGAAGATATTCCCGAAAGTTGTTTAAACGCTAAATCAAACCTAGCATGTTGGGTATCGTTGGACTTAGCAAGGTTTCAGGAATCTCTGATTCGAAACTTCTCAGGCTATTTTAGGGCATCGTGCCGATGAACCATAAAGAGGTTAGTAACAATACATTTACATTTACATTTATTCATTTAGCTGACGCTTTTATCCAAAGCGACTTACAATTGCTATATATGTCAGAGGTCGCACGCCTCTGGAGCAACTAGGGGTTAAGTGTCTTGCTCAGGGACACATTGGTGTCTCACAGTGGATTCGAACCCGGGTCTCTCACACCAAAGGCATGTGTCTTATCCATTGCGCCATCACCACCCACTACCAACAATACCCTAAAGCGTTCATAAAATACAGCATTTTACTACAAAATTCAAAAAGGCAAAATGGAAAATTGGAAATCATTCGACTCGGCATGCCGCCCTAAATCTAACGAGACCACTTTTTTTATGATTTTTTGGGAAAACAGTTCAAAAGTTATAAAGCATAAATATACTTTTTTGTATCTCCTGACCAGTAGGTGGCGCTGCGCCAAAACGCCACGGAGAGCGTTGCGGAGATGCATCCTTAATGCTACATAATGCTTCATAAAATTAATTTGCGCATTATTCGAAAACAATTTGACGAATCAACTTGGATTCTATAGTTTTTTGTTGGCATTGTCTTAAAATGATCTGGATCAACTTTCATGAAAATCAAAACAACGGCTGAGGAGGAGTTTTGAAAAAGTACTTTTTCGGAAAATTCAAAATACCGGCTCGGGTGTCCTCGTCCTGTCCCGCTCGCGAGTAAAACCAGTAAGACCAGTGCTGGGAAACACCTCCAGATCCACGACATTCCCAACCAACGCTCCGGCGCTTCCAGAATAAAGTGTCAATCTTCAGAGCGCTGTAAATAAAGAATATTAAACAGTGTCTGTTTTGGATGCAGAGCAACATTGGAGTCTATAATTATTCTAAATGGCTAAGAATCAGTTTGTTACATAATTACATAAAGATGAGCATTTCATTTGATTATAGCTCTGATGTTACACACTTCAGCTAATCAGATCAGCGCACACAGTTGAGACGCACAATCACTTCTGAGATTAAACATCTACAGAATAATGGAAAGGTCCAGTGCGCTGTCTCTGCAGTGTGTGTGTGTGTGTGTGTGTGTGTGTGTGTGTGTGTGTGTGTGTGTGTGTGTGTGTGTGTGTGTGTGTGTGTGTGTGTGTGTGTGTGATGTTTTTTTCCCCATGTTTTATGAATTTGTCTCATTTTCAATAACACATTTGTATTTTAAATAGAAATATTTTGTATTTAATAGTCTCTTTTTGGCCTGATTTGCAAGCGCTCCATAAAACAAGCTCTTCAAATTAATAAAAGAACATATAATATAGGCTACAGACACTTCATTTTTAACGGTATTATGATTTGTTAATTGCATTTAATTGATTACACGTCTAAGTGTTTATTTCTGTCCAGATGGCGTCACTAGTGTGTCATTTTGAGTTCTTCTAAACAGGGAATCATTTTGCAAAGCAATGGTTCAATTGATGATTTTGAATGTTGAGTTTGGAAAAGCTTGTTTCTCCCCATCACTAGCGTCACGAGCAAGACTAAGACATCATAAAAGACTAAAAACCAGTGAAAGAAAAACATGAAAATTGAAAAACAATCTAGACAGACGTGACATGATTATATTGTGAGGCGTTTGATCCATGTTCCTAAAATCAACTATTATTGCGCATAACTAAAGCTTCTGTTAGCAGTGTGATGCCTGAACATGTGCTATATCATTATTGCTCTAGTGTCATGTAGACTCGGGCTCTTGGATCTCGCACAGCCTCTTCAAAAATGCTCAAATTTAACACAAAACTCTAACCAAACTTTTACATTCCTCCATAAACTCCAAGTCTATACGTCAACAGGCGCACCCTAAACAATATGCATAAATTATGTGAATAAAATAACATGCAGTCTGTCTATTTTGCTAACGTTTCATTGGCCAAGCAACTCTATAACTTTACAGACTACGACAATTCCCTTTTATTCCAGCATATAAAAGTGTCTCTGGTCATGTTGGTGTGTACCGAACGCATGTGGTCTCGTTCTCAGTGATGTCTACAAGCTCTCCTTCAGCATAAACGCTGGCCGACAGACCACAGCTCAGGCTAACTCACAGGAAAATAACAGCGCAAGCTAAACCTGGTGAACACAACATGGAAATAAACACGGCATGCCGGATTACGAGAAAATGCCCACAATTACACACACACATGCACTTGCGCTGCATATAGAAACACTTCATGTTGTTCAGCACTGCTTAAAAATCATGTTGAGTTTGTTTGTACAGTATAATTGCTGTTTCTTTAATAAAAAATAAAAGACTCAAGCCAGCCTTTCAAAAACAAGTCCCACAAAGCATCTGTCCACTTTACAAGCGTTATTCTGAGAGTAAAGCGAGCTTGACCACGGCGAGGGCATTGCACATGTCAAACACAACAGAGCAATCCCTGTCCCGTGAACCCGTGATGACATCACTCCCTGTCCCGTGAACCCGTGATGACATCACTCCCTGTCCCGTGAACCTGCGATGACATCACTCCCTGTCCCGTGAACCTGTGATGAAGCGTTAGATACGGACAGTGAGACCGGAGGGGCCAGGGCGTCCTCGTTCTTCGAAAAGAACCTTAGGCAGTGGGCGTTGTCTTTCGACGCAAATAGGTCAACTTTCGCCCTGCCGAAAAGGCGCCACAGTAGCTGGACTGACTGCGGGTGCAGAGGACCATTCCCCCGGGGGACCGTTGTCCCTGCACAGTTTGTCCGGGCCGTCGTTCAGGCGTCCCCGGCACATGCGCGGCTCTGAGCGAGCGAGTGCTGAGCCCAAACGAGCAGGCGTTCCGCCAGATTGCAGAGGGTTCTGGATCTGACACCGCCCTGGCGGATCACGTAGGACACCACAGACATGTTGTCCGTGCGAACCAGTACGTGGTGGCCCCGCAGAAATGGGAGGAAGTATTTCAAAGTGTTCTCGACTGTGTTGACAAGCGGCCGTCATAGCCACCGAGTCGAGCTCTATTCCCAGAAAAGAGGTCGACTGACGGGGGCAGCAGTGAGCTCTTGGTCCAGTTGACCGTGAGACCCAAGCTTTCCAGATGTCTGAGTAGCACTGCTCTGTGAGACACGAGTTCCGCCTCTGATTGTGCTAAAATCAGCCAGTCGTCCAGATAGTTCAGGATCCGCATACCCTGACCCCTCAGGGGAGCGAGAGCCGCGTCCATGCACTTCGTAAATGTATGGGGTGCTAACGGCCGAACGGCAGGACGGTGTACAGATATACCTGATCTCAAGAGTGGCCTGTGACGGGGTATGATCTGGATCTGAAAGTCTCGGGCGAATCTGCGTGAGGATTTGTCTGGCCGTGAGCATTTTGAACGGTCTCCTCATGAGAGCTTTGTTCAAATATCTCAGATCTAGTATAGGTCTGACCGCTCCGTCCTTCTTGGGTACGTGAAAGTAACGGCTGTAGAAGCCTGACTCGCTCATAGAAGGATGTATCGGCTCTATCGCCCCCTTGCACAGCAGCTTTGCTCTGAGTTCACGCTCGTCTCGGTCCGGGCTCGAAAGCGCGAGGGACGGCGAGCGAATAGCCCCGCTTTACAATATTCAGCACCCATTCTGACACTTCCCATGCTTTCGCACACATAGCTAGGGGCAGAACCTCCGGGTTCTGATCGCCGCACTGCGCAGGGTCGAGA
>JARPMJ010001315.1:30000-55000 GCA_033366665.1 Phoxinus dragarum | reverse complement strand
ATCAGACTATGAGACATGAGTCCCGGCTCGGGTTTATCATCCGTGAGGTCAACCGGTCACCTGCGGACTTCAGGTACCTTCACACTACAGGACTCACTATTAGACCACATTACTCCCTTGTATCTCTCTTCCCCAGAACCTGGTCCCGTGGAACACACCTCATTCAATCGCCATGACAACCGGAACATCAGCATGACTGTGTGTGTGTGTGTTTTCTTAAAGTCCCCTGTAGTCAATAATTGTATCCCTTAAAACTCATCTTTGATCACCAAAATGACTTTTTAAAAAAAAATTCTTGCAATTATTTCACCCTTGCCTTTAGTATGCGCTGTGCTATGAATATGCAAATGAGCCCCGCCTCCACTCACTCACTCACTCAGAGATCCACTGGTGGACGATCACACGTTGATCTGATTGGTCAAGGTAGTGTGTGACGTCAGAAACACCAGCGATTTCAAACCGTGTGTTTGAGACTGTCTTTGGTTCGCTGCAGTTTTAAGCAGAAAATACTCAGCAATGCTGTCGACTCATGAACTTACACATGGTGTGTGTTAAAGCAGATTAATAACACCACATAGAACAACACCAAAACAAGAACAAAGAAAGAAACACCTTCTCACTTTCAACACACACGCACGAGCACACACACACAGACACACACGCACGAGCACACACACACACACAGACACACACGCACGCGCACACACACACAGACACACACCCACACAGACGCACGCGCACACACACACACACACGCACACACACAGACACACACCCACACAGACGCACACACACACACAGAGACACACAAGCACGCGCACACACACACACAGACACACAAACACACACAAACACACAAGCACGCGCACACACGCACACATGCACACACACAGACACACACACACACACACACACACACACACACACACACACACTGAGGATGCATTCATTTCATGAGTTATGAAATATGAAACGTGTAAATTAAGTGCATAATGTGATGTGTTGTTGTTTAAAATCAAGTACGGAACAATTTCCTGTACCATTTGACAAAGAATGAACTTTTGTAGCGTGTCGTCTGAATTATAAACATGTGTTGCCCGAGAGTAGAGTGCCTGTAGTGTCTGCATGTTGGACTAAACTAAAAGCATCATTATGATCATCATAGGACACGAAGCATCACCACGAGTGACTCTACGCCTGCGCTCGCAGGGCTGGGCATGAAGGAACATGATCGATGGCTTGCAGTGGAAGCGGGGAAATGGTTTAAAAGGGAGATTTAGAGTCATTTCAAAATGCTTTTGCTTCAAAGTGTCGAGTCAGCCTTTTATGTGCGTATGGAAATATGCCTCTCCATTCTATATGACAAGCCGAATGCCTGAGCTGTCAGGTGTATACAGAAATAATTGCTGAATGCAGTTGTTGTTTAAGCCTCTGCCACAGCGATCAGGAATCTGGACTCTTGCATGATCAGGGAACTTGTCATCGCGGCTTGCAGCTTTAATTCTTTTATTTGATTTATTATTCTATTTGTCTTTTACAAATATGTACAAGACAGCAAATGTTTAAAGTGATCTCTGAACATATACTGCAAGTGAAATTTTTTTTCCACTTTATTATTACATTTTTCTCACTTAAAAAAAAATATAAAAAAATATATATATTTATATAAATATTAAAATATGTAATGTCATAAAAAATTTGTATATACAGGAGAACAAGTATTTGATACACTGCCGATTTTGCAGGTTTTCCTACTTACAAAGCATGTAGAAGTCTGTAATAATCAGAGATACTCTTCAACTGTGAGAGACGGATTCTAAAACAAAAATCCAGAAAATCACATTGTATGATTTTTAAATGATTAATTAGCATTTGTATTTGATCACCTAGCAACCAGTAAGAATTCCGGCTCTCACAGACCTGTTAGTTTTTCCAGAGCCCGTCTATGGAGAGCCTGGCCACTCCCTATTAAGTCCTATTGTACCGAATTTTGGTTGTAGTTCCACCAGAGTTCCACTGGGGGCGATCGCCCCGAGTGCTAAATGAATGGGAGTCTATGGAGCTAGACGGCTAAATTTGTCTCTTTCAGCCGATTGCCGTTGAGAAATCTCAGATTTTATTGTAGGTTTTGCAAGTTCAACATGGGTTATAGGTCGAAGGTTGAATGAACGAGTACTTCTGTCCTTTCGATTTCTTACAGGTTGAGTTGTTGTTGCCCATAACACGCTAGCATTCTGCTAATGAACGCTGATAGGTCAGTGAATGACTGGTTACGACCAGAGATACCGCTTGATGGCATTGTGGCCTTCTAGCACGTGTGTTTACCTGTGTCAGCTGTGTTGTGTGTTTACCTGTGTCCGCTGTGTTGTGTGTTTACCTGTGTCCGCTGTGTTGTGTGTTTACCTGTGTCCACTGTGTTGTGTGTTTACCTGTGTCCGCTGTGTTGTGTGTTTACCTGTGTCAGCTGTGTTGTGTGTTTACCTGTGTCCGCTGTGTTGTGTGTTTACCTGTGTCCGCTGTGTTGTGTGTTTACCTGTGTCAGCTGTGTTGTGTGTTTACCTGTGTCCGCTGTGTTGTGTGTTTACCTGTGTCCGCTGTGTTGTGTGTTTACCTGTGTCCACTGTGTTGTGTGTTTACCTGTGTCCGCTGTGTTGTGTGTTTACCTGTGTCAGCTGTGTTGTGTGTTTACCTGTGTCCGCTGTGTTGTGTGTTTACCTGTGTCCGCTGTGTTGTGTGTTTACCTGTGTCCGCTGTGTTGTGTGTTTACCTGTGTCCGCTGTGTTGTGTGTTTACCTGTGTCCGCTGTGTTGTGTTTACCTGTGTCCGCTGTGTTGTGTGTTTACCTGTGTCAGCTGTGTTGTGTGTTTACCTGTGTCCGCTGTGTTGTGTTTACCTGTGTCTGCTGTGTTGTGTGTTTACCTGTGTCCGCTGTGTTGTGTGTTTACCTGTGTCCGCTGTGTTGTGTTTACCTGTGTCTGCTGTGTTGTGTGTTTACCTGTGTCCGCTGTGTTGTGTGTTTACCTGTGTCTGCTGTGTTGTGTGTTTACCTGTGTCCGCTGTGTTGTGTTTACCTGTGTCTGCTGTGTTGTGTGTTTACCTGTGTCAGCTGTGTTGTGTGTTTACCTGTGTCCGCTGTGTTGTGTGTTTACCTGTGTCCGCTGTGTTATGTGTTTACCTCTGTCAGCTGTGTTGTGTGTTTACCTGTGTCAGCTGTGTTGTGTGTTTACCTGTGTCCGCTGTGTTGTGTGTTTACCTGTGTCAGCTGTGTTGTGTGTTTACCTGTGTCCGCTGTGTTATGTGTTTACCTCTGTCAGCTGTGTTGTGTGTTTACCTGTGTCAGCTGTGTTGTGTGTTTACCTGTGTCAGCTGTGTTGTGTGTTTACCTGTGTCAGCTGTGTTGTGTGTTTACCTGTGTCCGCTGTGTTGTGTTTACCTGTGTCCGCTGTGTTGTGTTTACCTGTGTCCGCTGTGTTGTGTGTTTACCAGTGTCCGCTGTGTTGTGTTTACCTGTGTCAGCTGTGTTGTGTGTTTACCAGTGTCCGCTGTGTTGTGTTTACCTGTGTCAGCTGTGTTGTGTGTTTACCAGTGTCCGCTGTGTTGTGTGTTTACCTGTGTCCGCTGTGTTGTGTGTTTACCTGTGTCAGCTGTGTTGTGTGTTTACCTGTGTCCGCTGTGTTGTGTTTACCTGTGTCCGCTGTGTTGTGTGTTTACCTGTGTCAGCTGTGTTGTGTGTTTACCTGTGTCAGCTGTGTTGTGTGTTTACCTGTGTCCGCTGTGTTGTGTGTTTACCTGTGTCCGCTGTGTTATGTGTTTACCTCTGTCAGCTGTGTTGTGTGTTTACCTGTGTCAGCTGTGTTGTGTGTTTACCTGTGTCCACTGTGTTGTGTGTTTACCTGTGTCCGCTGTGTTGTGTGTTTACCTGTGTCAGCTGTGTTGTGTGTTTACCTGTGTCCGCTGTGTTGTGTGTTTACCTGTGTCCGCTGTGTTGTGTGTTTACCTGTGTCCGCTGTGTTATGTGTTTACCTCTGTCAGCTGTGTTGTGTGTTTACCTGTGTCAGCTGTGTTGTGTGTTTACCTGTGTCCGCTGTGTTGTGTGTTTACCTGTGTCCGCTGTGTTGTGTGTTTACCTGTGTCCGCTGTGTTGTGTGTTTACCTGTGTCCGCTGTGTTGTGTGTTTGCCTGTGTCCGCTGTGTTGTGTGTTTACCTGTGTCAGCTGTGTTGTGTGTTTACCTGTGTCGGCTGTGTTGTGTGTTTACCTGTGTCAGCTGTGTTGTGTTTTTACCTGTGTCCGCTGTGTTGGGTGTTTACCTGTGTCCACTGCGTTGTGTGTTTACCTGTGTCCGCTGCGTTGTGTGTTTACCTGTGTCCGCTGTGTTGTGTGTTTACCTGTGTCTGCTGTGTTGTGTGTTTACCTGTGTCCGCTGTGTTGTGTGTTTACCTGTGTCCGCTGTGTTGTGTGTTTACCTGTGTCAGCTGTGTTGTGTGTTTACCTGTGTCAGCTGTGTTGTGTGTTTACCTGTGTCAGCTGTGTTGTGTGTTTACCTGTGTCAGCTGTGTTGTGTGTTTACCTGTGTCCGCTGCGTTGTGTGTTTACCTGTGTCCGCTGTGTTGTGTGTTTACCTGTGTCTGCTGTGTTGTGTGTTTACCTGTGTCCGCTGTGTTGTGTGTTTACCTGTGTCCGCTGTGTTGTGTGTTTACCTGTGTCCGCTGTGTTGTGTGTTAACCTGTGTCCGCTGTGTTGTGTGTTTACCTGTGTCCGCTGTGTTGTGTGTTTACCTCTGTCAGCTGTGTTGTGTGTTTACCTGTGTCAGCTGTGTTGTGTGTTTACCTGTGTCCGCTGTGTTGTGTGTTTACCTGTGTCCGCTGTGTTGTGTGTTTACCTGTGTCCGCTGTGTTGTGTGTTTACCTGTGTCCGCTGTGTTGTGTGTTTACCTGTGTCCGCTGTGTTGTGTGTTTACCTGTGTCCGCTGTGTTGTGTGTTTACCTGTGTCCGCTGTGTTGTGTGTTTACCTGTGTCAGCTGTGTTGTGTGTTTACCTGTGTCCGCTGTGTTGTGTTTACCTGTGTCCGCTGTGTTGTGTGTTTGCCTGTGTCAGCTGTGTTGTGTGTTTACCTGTGTCAGCTGTGTTGTGTGTTTACCTGTGTCAGCTGTGTTGTGTGTTTGCCTGTGTCAGCTGTGTTGTGTGTTTACCTGTGTCAGCTGTGTTGTGTGTTTGCCTGTGTCAGCTGTGTTGTGTGTTTACCTGTGTCAGCTGTGTTGTGTGTTTACCTGTGTCAGCTGTGTTGTGTGTTTACCTGTGTCAGCTGTGTTGTGTGTTTACCTGTGTCCGCTGTGTTGTGTGTTTAGCTGTGTCTGCTGTGTTGTGTGTTTACCTGTGTCCGCTGTGTTGTGTGTTTACCTGTGTCAGCTGTGTTGTGTGTTTACCTGTGTCAGCTGTGTTGTGTGTTTACCTGTGTCAGCTGTGTTGTGTGTTTGCCTGTGTCAGCTGTGTTGTGTGTTTACCTGTGTCAGCTGTGTTGTGTGTTTGCCTGTGTCAGCTGTGTTGTGTGTTTACCTGTGTCCGCTGTGTCGTGTGTTTACCTGTGTCCGCTGTGTCGTGTGTTTACCTGTGTCAGCTGTGTTGTGTGTTTACCTGTGTCAGCTGTGTTGTGTGTTTGCCTGTGTCAGCTGTGTTGTGTGTTTGCCTGTGTCAGCTGTGTTGTGTGTTTACCTGTGTCCGCTGTGTTGTGTGTTTACCTGTGTCTGCTGTGTCGTGTGTTTACCTGTGTCCGCTGTGTTGTGTGTTTACCTGTGTCAGCTGTGTTGTGTGTTTACCTGTGTCAGCTGTGTTGTTTGTTTACCTGTGTCAGCTGTGTTGTGTGTTTACCTGTGTCAGCTGTGTTGTGTGTTTACCTGTGTCAGCTGTGTTGTGTGTTTACCTGTGTCAGCTGTGTTGTGTGTTAACCTGTGTCAGCTGTGTAGTGTGTTTACCTGTGTCCGCTGTGTTGTGTGTTTACCTGTGTCCGCTGTGTTGTGTGTTTACCTGTGTCAGCTGTGTTGTGTGTTTACCTGTGTCAGCTGTGTTGTGTGTTTACCTGTGTCCGCTGTGTTGTGTGTTTACCTGTGTCCGCTGTGTTGTTTACCTGTGTCCGCTGTGTTGTGTGTTTACCTGTGTCAGCTGTGTTGTGTGTTTACCTGTGTCAGCTGTGTTGTGTGTTTACCTGTGTCCGCTGTGTTGTGTGTTTGCCTGTGTCCGCTGTGTTGTGTGTTTACCTGTGTCAGCTGTGTTGTGTGTTTACCTGTGTCAGCTGTGTTGTGTGTTTACCTGTGTCAGCTGTGTTGTGTGTTTACCTGTGTCAGCTGTGTTGTGTGTTTACCTGTGTCAGCTGTGTTGTGTGTTTACCTGTGTCCGCTGTGTCGTGTGTTTACCTGTGTCAGCTGTGTTGTGTGTTTACCTGTGTCTGCTGTGTCGTGTGTTTACCTGTGTCCGCTGTGTCGTGTGTTTACCTGTGTCCGCTGTGTTGTGTGTTTACCTGTGTCAGCTGTGTTGTGTGTTTACCTGTGTCCGCTGTGTTGTGTGTTTACCTGTGTCTGCTGTGTTGTGTTTAACTGTGTCCGCTGTGTTGTGTGTTTACCTGTGTCCGCTGTGTTGTGTGTTTACCTGTGTCCACTGTGTTGTGTGTTTACCTGTGTCAGCTGTGTTGTGTGTTTACCTGTGTCAGCTGTGTTGTGTGTTTACCTGTGTCTGCTGTGTTGTGTGTTTACCTGTGTCCGCTGTGTTGTGTGTTTACCTGTGTCCGCTGTGTTGTGTGTTTACCTGTGTCCGCTGTGTTGTGTGTTTACCTGTGTCAGCTGTGTTGTGTGTTTACCTGTGTCAGCTGTGTTGTGTGTTCACCTGTGTCCGCTGTGTTGTGTGTTTACCTGTGTCAGCTGTGTCGTGTGTTTACCTGTGTCCGCTGTGTTGTGTGTTTACCTGTGTCAGCTGTGTTGTGTGTTTACCTGTGTCAGCTGTGTTGTGTGTTTACCTGTGTCAGCTGTGTTGTGTGTTTACCTGTGTCGGCTGTGTTGTGTGTTTACCTGTGTCAGCTGTGTTGTGTGTTTACCTGTGTCAGCTGTGTTGTGTGTTTACCTGTGTCCGCTGTGTTGTGTGTTTACCTGTGTCCGCTGTGTTGTTTACCTGTGTCCGCTGTGTTGTGTGTTTACCTGTGTCAGCTGTGTTGTGTGTTTACCTGTGTCCGCTGTGTTGTTTACCTGTGTCCGCTGTGTTGTGTGTTTAGCTGTGTCTGCTGTGTTGTTTGTTTACCTGTGTCCGCTGTGTTGTGTGTTTACCTGTGTCAGCTGTGTTGTGTGTTTACCTGTGTCAGCTGTGTTGTGTGTTTACCTGTGTCAGCTGTGTTGTGTGTTTGCCTGTGTCAGCTGTGTTGTGTGTTTACCTGTGTCAGCTGTGTTGTGTGTTTACCTGTGTCCGCTGTGTTGTTTACCTGTGTCCGCTGTGTTGTGTGTTTACCTGTGTCAGCTGTGTTGTGTGTTTACCTGTGTCCGCTGTGTTGTGTGTTTACCTGTGTCAGCTGTGTTGTGTGTTTACCTGTGTCAGCTGTGTTGTGTGTTCACCTGTGTCCGCTGTGTTGTGTGTTTACCTGTGTCAGCTGTGTTGTGTGTTTACCTGTGTCAGCTGTGTTGTGTGTTTACCTGTGTCAGCTGTGTTGTGTTTACCTGTGTCCGCTGTGTTGTGTGTTTACCTGTGTCAGCTGTGTTGTGTGTTTACCTGTGTCCGATGTGTTGTTTACCTGTGTCCGCTGTGTTGTGTGTTTACCTGTGTCCGCTGTGTTGTGTGTTTACCTGTGTCAGCTGTGTTGTGTGTTTACCTGTGTCAGCTGTGTTGTGTTTACCTGTGTCCGCTGTGTTGTGTGTTTACCTGTGTCAGCTGTGTTGTGTGTTTACCTGTGTCAGCTGTGTTGTGTGTGGATTGGAATTAGTAGATTCATTGTATTATATGCTTGTGAAGACATTAATAATGCTGTCATATTAAGTTAATGATCATTTATTATCATAAATCAGCAGTAATGAGATTCTCATGACCATGATTTGTATTCCCAGAGCTCTCTATCGTTCTGGACTGTGTTTCCTCTCGTAAGGGATAAACTGGTCAATAACCGGTGTGTTAATGGTTGTGCTTCATTAGATTGGGATTCTTTTATTGATCATTTTCACCTATTATTCATCTGTGCTTCCGGGCTAATGAGATTACAGGACACTATGAATCCGTTATTTATTTTCTGCAGATTCAGTTCTGTTTTGTAATCATTGGCATCAGTTTTGGAATGGTGTTATTATAATGCGTTGCTGTATTGCAGTGCCGGGATGCAGAAATATCCATTCCCCTTCAGAATATAATTTTCCCATTAGCCACTGCAGAGCAAGAGCTAATTTACTTGAAAGTTAATAACATTACTAATCTAGCAAACATTAATCAGTTTGTCTTTACAACCATTGAGGCTGAACTGTCGCTCTTTTAGTGATTCCTTTCAAGATTTACAGTGAGTATATATTCCTGTCCTGTTTCTCAGTTGTTATTTTGTGAAGTGAATGATGTTTGACATTTAAAAGGATTTACTATTGATCAAAAGCAATTAAAGAATGAGTGATACAACATAACTGATTCATTCTAAGGAGGCACAAAGGAGAAATGCTCAAATATACTGTGCTAAAATTGCTCAGGAAAGTACATACTTTCTTTATGGTTCTAGGTCTGTTTTTATCTAAAACTCAATCTTTTACCCTGCTTATTAAAACTGTCCGGTTAATATTTCCTCTCAGGTGAAAAGTCTTGGTGTTATATCTGATTATTTGCTTTCTTTTGGTTCCCATATTAATAATATTTCACGTACTGCATTTTTTCATTTACATATTGCTGAACTCCATCCATCACTTTCTCAGCACTGAAGTCCTTATTCCTTATTGATGGTTACATCACAAATTAATTATTGTAATTCTATTTTATTTGGCCTTCCTGAAAAAACAACTTCATCGATTATAGTTAATTCATAACTCAGCTGCTAGGATTAATAAACATTCACGTACCACTGATCATATAACTCCAATTCGTTTCCAAATATATTGGCTTCCAGTTCGTTATCGTATCCATTATAAAATGTTACTGCTCACAAATAAAGCTCTTCATAATTTGGCTCCTCTCTATCTCTCAGATCTTCTTCATCTGTATACTCCTTCACATTCTGAGATCATCTTCTGCAGAAATATTGGCTGTTCCAAATTTTAAGTTGAATATATTTGGTGGCTTTCAGTTGTGCAGCGCCAAAACTATGGAATTATTTGCCATTGCACATTTGCCAGTTGGATTCAATTTCCCTTTTTAAAGCTCAGATTAAAACATATCTGTTTAGAATAGCATTTTTGATTGTTTGGTTGTATGTTTGATTTGTATGTCTGTCTTTTTGCATAGCTTATATTTTACTGATTTACTTTCATGTTGTATGGTGTCCTTAAGTGACTTGAAAGGCGCCTTTAAATAAAAGGTGTTATTATTATTATTATTATTATACGAGAACACAGATGACAGTGAGACAGTAAAGGTAAAGATTTGTGTGAAAGAGTTCAGGATTGAGTGCATTAACAGGACTGAGTGTTCACAGATGAGATGGGTCTCAGCGTTGTTGTGTATATGACGAAGAGAGGCCCAGTACCGAACCCTGAGGCACACCATAAAAACAAATTTGTTCAGTTTACGTAATTCAATTCATTGCCTTAATTGAATTAAGCATATCTTAATTGCATCAAGTTGTTCTTACTTAATCCAAGTTTTGTCAATTTAATTCTATCTGTGATCTGAGGAAGTGTACTCCTAGAGTGCATTGTGCCATGAATAAATGAAATAAAATTGTAATGCTCTAAATAATTAAATTAATTTAAAAAAAAACTTGTTACCATTGTTGTGATTTGCATGCTGAATGTTGAAGTCTGTGTGTGACACAAGCAAAATTGCAAGATATTGTCACAAGTATAGCGGGATTATATCAGTCCAATTAAACGTTTGTGCCATAAGTGTTAGCAATAAAATGTTAAAAGATCATTATTATACAAGAAATATAGTTATGGTATATATCATTAACAACCATCCAATCAGTTCCCCACAGACACAATCAAGCCCTTTTTATTCTTCTGTGGGACATAAAAGAAGATATTTTGAGGAATGCCTGAACTGTTTTCTTACATACAATGAACGTGAATGGGGTCCAAAACAATCCTGGATGCGGGTCCCTCTGGACTGAAGACACTGCAATCCGGGAATCAGAGTTTTGTGTTGGGAATGTGAATGCCTTGTTTATCCCCGCCTCGGACCAGTGTTGGGTTTGGGCCAGTCTCTGATCTGGGAATCCCACAGGCTGTTAGTTGTGTCCTGTCGTGCTGTGCTTGTTCCTGCGCTGCCGTTATTACCGCCTCAGTCCCGCTGGTTCCCAACGCTAGAACTTCCCAATTATTTATGAGAAATATCCTTACAATATCCTTATTGTTAAAGTTATAATGTTATTCTGTGTTAGTTTGTCTGTGTGAGACTAGCAGTAAGCTAGATCAACATTAGAATAACATACTGATCATATTCTAACATTTCATCATGTTGAACTATATAACATTGATTAGTTTTATGTACATTTGCTCACTTGTCTAATAAAGCTCATGTAAGAGCGTCTCTGTCGAGTGGAAGTTAGTCGCGGACGCTAGCTCTCGGCGTCTCTGTCGAGTGGAAGTTAGTCGCGGACGCTAGCTCTCGGTGTCTCTGTCGAGTGGAAGTTAGCCACGGACGCTAGCTCTCGGCGTGTCTGTCAAATGTGGAAGTTAGTCGCGGACGCTAGCTCTCGGCGTCTCTGTCGAGTGGAAGTTAGTCGCGGACGCTAGCTCTCGGCGTCTCTGTCGAGTGGAAGTTAGTCGCGGACGCTAGCTCTCGGCGTCTCTGTCGAGTGGAAGTTAGTCGCGGACGCTAGCTCTCGGCGTCTCTGTCGAGTGGAAGTTAGTCGCGGATGCTAGCTCTCGGCGTCTCTGTCGAGTGGAAGTTAGTCGCGGATGCTAGCTCTCGGCGTCTCGAGTTTTGTGTTGGGAATGTGAATGCCTTGTTTATCCCCGCCTCGGACCAGTGTTGGGTTTGGGCCAGTCTCTGATCTGGGAATCCCACAGGCTGTTAGTTGTGTCCTGTCGTGCTGTGCTTGTTCCTGCGCTGCCGTTATTACCGCCTCAGTCCCGCTGGTTCCCAACGCTAGAACTTCCCAATTATTTATGAGAAATATCCTTACAATATCCTTATTGTTAAAGTTATAATGTTATTCTGTGTTAGTTTGTCTGTGTGAGACTAGCAGTAAGCTAGATCAACATTAGAATAACATACTGATCATATTCTAACATTTCATCATGTTGAACTATATAACATTGATTAGTTTTATGTACATTTGCTCACTTGTCTAATAAAGCTCATGTAAGAGCGTCTCTGTCGAGTGGAAGTTAGTCGCGGACGCTAGCTCTCGGCGTCTCTGTCGAGTGGAAGTTAGTCGCGGACGCTAGCTCTCGGTGTCTCTGTCGAGTGGAAGTTAGTCGTGGACGCTAGCTCTCGGTGTCTCTGTCGAGTGGAAGTTAGTCGCGGACGCTAGCTCTCGGTGTCTCTGTCGAGTGGAAGTTAGTCGCGGACGCTAGCTCTCGGCGTCTCTGTCGAGTGGAAGTTAGTCGTGGACGCTGGCTCTCGGCGTCTCTGTCGAGTGGAAGTTAGTCGCGGACGCTAGCTCTCGGCGTGTCTGTCAAGTGGAAGTTAGTCGTGGACGCTGGCTCTCGGCGTCTCTGTCGAGTGGAAGTTAGTCGCGGACGCTAGCTCTCGGTGTCTCTGTCAAGTGGAAGTTAGTCGCGGACGCTAGCTCTCGGTGTCTCTGTCGAGTGGAAGTTAGTCGCGGACGCTAGCTCTCGGCGTGTCTGTCAAGTGGAAGTTAGTCGTGGACGCTGGCTCTCGGCGTCTCTGTCGAGTGGAAGTTAGTCGCGGACGCTAGCTCTCGGTGTCTCTGTCAAGTGGAAGTTAGTCGCGGACGCTAGCTCTCGGTGTCTCTGTCGAGTGGAAGTTAGTCGTGGACGCTAGCTCTCGGTGTCTCTGTCGAGTGGAAGTTAGTCGCGGACGCTAGCTCTCGGTGTCTCTGTCGAGTGGAAGTTAGTCGCGGACGCTAGCTCTCGGTGTCTCTGTCGAGTGGAAGTTAGTCGTGGACGCTGGCTCTCGGTGTCTCTGTCGAGTGGAAGTTAGTCGCGGACGCTAGCTCTCGGTGTCTCTGTCGAGTGGAAGTTAGTCGCGGACGCTAGCTCTCGGTGTCTCTGTCAAGTGGAAGTTAGTCGCGGACGCTAGCTCTCGGTGTCTCTGTCGAGTGGAAGTTAGTCGTGGACGCTGGCTCTCGGCGTCTCTGTCGAGTGGAAGTTAGTCGCGGACGCTAGCTCTCGGCGTCTCTGTCGAGTGGAAGTTAGTCGCGGACACTAGCTCTCGGCGTCTCTGTCGAGTGGAAGTTAGTCGTGGACGCTGGCTCTCGGCGTCTCTGTCGAGTGGAAGTTAGTCGCGGACGCTAGCTCTCGGCGTCTCTGTCAAGTGGAAGTTAGTCGCGGACGCTTGCTCTCGGCGTCTCTGTCAAGTGGAAGTTAGTCGCGGACGCTAGCTCTCGGCGTCTCTGTCAAGTGGAAGTTAGTCGCGGACGCTAGCTCTCGGCGTCTCTGTCGAGTGGAAGTTAGTCGCGGACACTAGCTCTCGGCGTCTCTGTCAAGTGGAAGTTAGTCGCGGACGCTAGCTCTCGGCGTCTCTGTCGAGTGCGAAGTTAGTCGCGGACGCTAGCTCTCGGCGTCTCTGTCAAGTGGAAGTTAGTCGCGGACGCTGGCTCTCGGCGTCTCTGTCGAGTGGAAGTTAGTCGCGGACGCTGGCTCTCGGCGTCTCTGTCGAGTGGAAGTTAGTCGCGGACACTAGCTCTCGGCGTCTCTGTCAAGTGGAAGTTAGTCGCGGACGCTAGCTCTCGGCGTCTCTGTCAAGTGGAAGTTAGTTGCGGACGCTAGCTCTCGGTGTCTCTTTTGAGTGGAAGTTAGTTGCGGACGCTAGCTCTCGGTGTCTCTGTCGAGTGGAAGTTAGTCGTGGACGCTAGCTCTCGGCGTCTCTGTCGAGTGGAAGTTAGTCGCGGATGCTAGCTCTCGTCGTCTCTGTCGAGTGGAAGTTGGTCACGGACGCTAGCTCTCGGCGTCTCTGTCGAGTGGAAGTTAGCCACGGACGCTAGCTCTCGGCGTGTCTTTCAAATGTGGAAGTTAGTCGCAGACGCTAGCTCTCGGCGTCTCTGTCGAGTGGAAGTTAGTCGCGGACGCTAGCTCTCGCCGTCTCTGTCGAGTGGAAGTTAGTCGCGGACGCTAGCTCTCGGCGTCTCTGTCGAGTGGAAGTTAGTTGCGGACGCTAGCTCTCGGCGTCTCTGTCGAGTGGAAGTTGGTCGCGGACGCTAGCTCTCGGCGTCTCTGTCGAGTGGAAGTTAGCCACGGACGCTAGCTCTCGGCGTCTCTGTCGAGTGGAAGTTAGTCGCGGACGCTAGCTCTCGGCGTCTCTGTCGAGTGGAAGTTAGTCGCGGACGCTAGCTCTCGGCGTGTCTGTCGAGTGGAAGTTAGTCGCGGACGCTAGCTCTCGGCGTCTCTGTCGAGTGGAAGTTAGTCGCGGATGCTAGCTCTCGGCGTCTCTGTCGAGTGGAAGTTAGTCGCGGATGCTAGCTCTCGGCGTCTCGAGTTTTGTGTTGGGAATGTGAATGCCTTGTTTATCCCCGCCTCGGACCAGTGTTGGGTTTGGGCCAGTCTCTGATCTGGGAATCCCACAGGCTGTTAGTTGTGTCCTGTCGTGCTGTGCTTGTTCCTGCGCTGCCGTTATTACCGCCTCAGTCCGCTGGTTCCCAACGCTAGAACTTCCCAATTATTTATGAGAAATATCCTTACAATATCCTTATTGTTAAAGTTATAATGTTATTCTGTGTTAGTTTGTCTGTGTGAGACTAGCAGTAAGCTAGATCAACATTAGAATAACATACTGATCATATTCTAACATTTCATCATGTTGAACTATATAACATTGATTAGTTTTATGTACATTTGCTCACTTGTCTAATAAAGCTCATGTAAGAGCGTCTCTGTCGAGTGGAAGTTAGTCGCGGACGCTAGCTCTCGGCGTCTCTGTCGAGTGGAAGTTAGTCGCGGACGCTAGCTCTCGGCGTCTCTGTCGAGTGGAAGTTAGTCGCGGACGCTAGCTCTCGGCGTGTCTGTCAAGTGGAAGTTAGTCGTGGACGCTAGCTCTCGGTGTCTCTGTCGAGTGGAAGTTAGTCGCGGACGCTGGCTCTCGGCGTCTCTGTCGAGTGGAAGTTAGTCGCGGACGCTAGCTCTCGGCGTCTCTGTCGAGTGGAAGTTAGTCGCGGACGCTAGCTCTCGGCGTCTCTGTCAAGTGGAAGTTAGTCGCGGACGCTAGCTCTCGGCGTCTCTGTCAAGTGGAAGTTAGTCGCGGACGCTAGCTCTCGGCGTCTCTGTCAAGTGGAAGTTAGTCGCGGACGCTAGCTCTCGGCGTCTCTGTCGAGTGGAAGTTAGTCGCGGACACTAGCTCTCGGCGTCTCTGTCAAGTGGAAGTTAGTCGCGGACGCTAGCTCTCGGCGTCTCTGTCAAGTGGAAGTTAGTTGCGGACGCTAGCTCTCGGTGTCTCTTTTGAGTGGAAGTTAGTTGCGGACGCTAGCTCTCGGTGTCTCTGTCGAGTGGAAGTTAGTCGTGGACGCTAGCTCTCGGCGTCTATGTCGAGTGGAAGTTAGTCGCGGATGCTAGCTCTCGTCGTCTCTGTCGAGTGGAAGTTGGTCACGGACGCTAGCTCTCGGCGTCTCTGTCGAGTGGAAGTTAGCCACGGACGCTAGCTCTCGGCGTGTCTTTCAAATGTGGAAGTTAGTCGCAGACGCTAGCTCTCGGCGTCTCTGTCGAGTGGAAGTTAGTCGCGGACGCTAGCTCTCGCCGTCTCTGTCGAGTGGAAGTTAGTCGCGGACGCTAGCTCTCGGCGTCTCTGTCGAGTGGAAGTTAGTCGCGGACGCTAGCTCTCGGCGTCTCTGTCGAGTGGAAGTTGGTCGCGGACGCTAGCTCTCGGCGTCTCTGTCGAGTGGAAGTTAGCCACGGACGCTAGCTCTCGGCGTGTCTGTCAAATGTGGAAGTTAGTCGCGGACGCTAGCTCTCGGCGTCTCTGTCGAGTGGAAGTTAGCCACGGACGCTAGCTCTCGGCGTGTCTGTCAAATGTGGAAGTTAGTCGCGGACGCTAGCTCTCGGCGTCTCTGTCGAGTGGAAGTTAGTCGCGGACGCTAGCTCTCGGCGTCTCTGTCGAGTGGAAGTTAGTCGCGGACGCTAGCTCTCGGCGTCTCTGTCGAGTGGAAGTTAGTCGCGAACGCTAGCTCTCGGCGTCTCTGTCGAGTGGAAGTTAGTCGCGGATGCTAGCTCTCGGCGTCTCTGTCGAGTGGAAGTTAGTCGCGGATGCTAGCTCTCGGCGTCTCGAGTTTTGTGTTGGGAATGTGAATGCCTTGTTTATCCCCGCCTCGGACCAGTGTTGGGTTTGGGCCAGTCTCTGATCTGGGAATCCCACAGGCTGTTAGTTGTGTCCTGTCGTGCTGTGCTTGTTCCTGCGCTGCCGTTATTACCGCCTCAGTCCCGCTGGTTCCCAACGCTAGAACTTCCCAATTATTTATGAGAAATATCCTTACAATATCCTTATTGTTAAAGTTATAATGTTATTCTGTGTTAGTTTGTCTGTGTGAGACTAGCAGTAAGCTAGATCAACATTAGAATAACATACTGATCATATTCTAACATTTCATCATGTTGAACTATATAACATTGATTAGTTTTATGTACATTTGCTCACTTGTCTAATAAAGCTCATGTAAGAGCGTCTCTGTCGAGTGGAAGTTAGTCGCGGACGCTAGCTCTCGGCGTCTCTGTCGAGTGGAAGTTAGTCGCGGACGCTAGCTCTCGGCTTATCTGTCAAGTGGAGTTAGTCGTGGACGCTGGCTCTCGGCGTCTCTGTCGAGTGGAAGTTAGTCGCGGACGCTAGCTCTCGGCGTCTCTGTCATGTGGAAGTTAGTCGCGGACGCTAGCTCTCGGCGTCTCTGTCAAGTGGAAATTAGTCGTGGACGCTGGCTCTCGGCGTCTCTGTCAAGTGGAAGTTAGTCGCGGACGCTAGCTCTCGGTGTCTCTGTCAAGTGGAAGTTAGTCGCGGACGCTGGCTCTCGGCGTCTCTGTCAAGTGGAAGTTAGTCGTGGACGCTGGCTCTCGGCGTCTCTGTCAAGTGGAAGTTAGTCGCGGACGCTAGCTCTCGGCGTCTCTGTCGAGTGGAAGTTAGTCGCGGACGCTGGCTCTCGGCGTCTCTGTCGAGTGGAAGTTAGTCGCGGACGCTGGCTCTCGGCGTCTCTGTCGAGTGGAAGTTAGTCGCGGACGCTGGCTCTCGGTGTCTCTGTTGAGTGGAAGTTAGTTGCGGACGCTAGCTCTGGGCGTCTCTGTCGAGTGGAAGTTAGTCGCGGACACTAGCTCTCGGCGTCTCTGTCAAGTGGAAGTTAGTTGCGGACGCTAGCTCTCGGTGTCTCTTTTGAGTGGAAGTTAGTTGCGGACGCTAGCTCTCGGTGTCTCTGTCGAGTGGAAGTTAGTCGCGGACGCTAGCTCTGGGCGTCTCTGTCGAGTGGAAGTTAGTCGCGGACACTAGCTCTCGGCGTCTCTGTCAAGTGGAAGTTAGTTGCGGACGCTAGCTCTCGGTGTCTCTTTTGAGTGGAAGTTAGTTGCGGACGCTAGCTCTCGGTGTCTCTGTCGAGTGGAAGTTAGTCGCGGACGCTAGCTCTCGGCGTCTCTGTCGAGTGGAAGTTAGTCGTGGACGCTGGCTCTCGGCGTCTCTGTCGAGTGGAAGTTAGTCGCGGACGCTAGCTCTCGGCGTCTCTGTCGAGTGGAAGTTAGTCGTGGACGCTGGCTCTCGGCGTCTCTGTCGAGTGGAAGTTAGTCGTGGACGCTGGCTCTCGGCGTCTCTGTCGAGTGGAAGTTAGTCGCGGACGCTAGCTCTCGGCGTCTCTGTCGAGTGGAAGTTAGTCGCGGACGCTAGCTCTCATCGTCTCTGTCGAGTGGAAGTTAGTCGCGGACGCTAGTTCTCGGCGTCTCTGTCGAGTGGAAGTTAGTCGCGGACGCTAGCTCTCGGCGTCTCTGTCGAGTGGAAGTTAGTCGCGGACGCTAGCTCTCGGCATCTCTGTCGAGTGGAAGTTAGTCGCGGACGCTAGCTCTGGGCGTCTCTGTCGAGTGGAAGTTAGTCGTGGACACTAGCTCT
The DNA here is from genome assembly GCA_033366665.1 of Phoxinus dragarum. NCBI lineage: Eukaryota > Metazoa > Chordata > Actinopteri > Cypriniformes > Leuciscidae > Phoxinus > Phoxinus dragarum. The sequence goes on along the minus strand of JARPMJ010001315.1, from coordinate 37,652 downwards.
CGGCGTCTCTGTCAAGTGGAAGTTAGTTGCGGACGCTAGCTCTCGGTGTCTCTTTTGAGTGGAAGTTAGTTGCGGACGCTAGCTCTCGGTGTCTCTGTCGAGTGGAAGTTAGTCGCGGACGCTAGCTCTCGGCGTCTCTGTCGAGTGGAAGTTAGTCGTGGACGCTGGCTCTCGGCGTCTCTGTCGAGTGGAAGTTAGTCGCGGACGCTAGCTCTCGGCGTCTCTGTCGAGTGGAAGTTAGTCGTGGACACTAGCTCTCATCGTCTTTGTCGAGTGGAAGTTAGTCGCGGACACTAGCTCTCATCGTCTCTGTCGAGTGGAAGTTAGTCGCGGATGCTAGCTCTCGGCGTGTCTGTCGAGTGGAAGTTAGTCGCGGACGCTAGCTCTCGGCGTCTCTGTCGAGTGGAAGTTAGTCGCGGACGCTAGCTCTCGGCGTCTCTGTCGAGTGGAAGTTAGTAGCGGACGCTAGCTCTCGGCGTGTCTGTCGAGTGGAAGTTAGTCGCGGACGCTAGCTCTCGGCGTCTCTGTCGAGTGGAAGTTAGTCGCGGACGCTAGCTCTCGGCGTCTCTGTCGAGTGGAAGTTAGTCGCGGACGCTAGCTCTCGGCGTCTCTGTCGAGTGGAAGTTAGTCGTGGACGCTAGCTCTCGGCGTCTCTGTCGAGTGGAAGTTAGTCGCGGATGCTAGCTCTCGTCGTCTCTGTCGAGTGGAAGTTGGTCACGGACGCTAGCTCTCGGCGTCTCTGTCGAGTGGAAGTTAGCCACGGACGCTAGCTCTCGGCGTGTCTTTCAAATGTGGAAGTTAGTCGCAGACGCTAGCTCTCGGCGTCTCTGTCGAGTGGAAGTTAGTCGCGGACGCTAGCTCTCGCCGTCTCTGTCGAGTGGAAGTTAGTCGCGGACGCTAGCTCTCGGCGTCTCTGTCGAGTGGAAGTTAGTAGCGGACGCTAGCTCTCGGCGTCTCTGTCGAGTGGAAGTTAGTCGCGGACACTAGCTCTCGGCGTCTCTGTCAAGTGGAAGTTAGTCGCGGACGCTAGCTCTCGGCGTCTCTGTCAAGTGGAAGTTAGTTGCGGACGCTAGCTCTCGGTGTCTCTTTTGAGTGGAAGTTAGTTGCGGACGCTACCTCTCGGTGTCTCTGTCGAGTGGAAGTTAGTCGTGGACGCTAGCTCTCGGCGTCTATGTCGAGTGGAAGTTAGTCGCGGATGCTAGCTCTCGTCGTCTCTGTCGAGTGGAAGTTGGTCACGGACGCTAGCTCTCGGCGTCTCTGTCGAGTGGAAGTTAGCCACGGACGCTAGCTCTCGGCGTGTCTTTCAAATGTGGAAGTTAGTCGCAGACGCTAGCTCTCGGCGTCTCTGTCGAGTGGAAGTTAGTCGCGGACGCTAGCTCTCGCCGTCTCTGTCGAGTGGAAGTTAGTCGCGGACGCTAGCTCTCGGCGTCTCTGTCGAGTGGAAGTTAGTCGCGGACGCTAGCTCTCGGCGTCTCTGTCGAGTGGAAGTTGGTCGCGGACGCTAGCTCTCGGCGTCTCTGTCGAGTGGAAGTTAGCCACGGACGCTAGCTCTCGGCGTGTCTGTCAAATGTGGAAGTTAGTCGCGGACGCTAGCTCTCGGCGTCTCTGTCGAGTGGAAGTTAGCCACGGACGCTAGCTCTCGGCGTGTCTGTCAAATGTGGAAGTTAGTCGCGGACGCTAGCTCTCGGCGTCTCTGTCGAGTGGAAGTTAGTCGCGGACGCTAGCTCTCGGCGTCTCTGTCGAGTGGAAGTTAGTCGCGGACGCTAGCTCTCGGCGTCTCTGTCGAGTGGAAGTTAGTCGCGGACGCTAGCTCTCGGCGTCTCTGTCGAGTGGAAGTTAGTCGCGGATGCTAGCTCTCGGCGTCTCTGTCGAGTGGAAGTTAGTCGCGGATGCTAGCTCTCGGCGTCTCGAGTTTTGTGTTGGGAATGTGAATGCCTTGTTTATCCCCGCCTCGGACCAGTGTTGGGTTTGGGCCAGTCTCTGATCTGGGAATCCCACAGGCTGTTAGTTGTGTCCTGTCGTGCTGTGCTTGTTCCTGCGCTGCCGTTATTACCGCCTCAGTCCCGCTGGTTCCCAACGCTAGAACTTCCCAATTATTTATGAGAAATATCCTTACAATATCCTTATTGTTAAAGTTATAATGTTATTCTGTGTTAGTTTGTCTGTGTGAGACTAGCAGTAAGCTAGATCAACATTAGAATAACATACTGATCATATTCTAACATTTCATCATGTTGAACTATATAACATTGATTAGTTTTATGTACATTTGCTCACTTGTCTAATAAAGCTCATGTAAGAGCGTCTCTGTCGAGTGGAAGTTAGTCGCGGACGCTAGCTCTCGGCGTCTCTGTCGAGTGGAAGTTAGTCGCGGACGCTAGCTCTCGGCTTATCTGTCAAGTGGAAGTTAGTCGTGGACGCTGGCTCTCGGCGTCTCTGTCGAGTGGAAGTTAGTCGCGGACGCTAGCTCTCGGCGTCTCTGTCATGTGGAAGTTAGTCGCGGACGCTAGCTCTCGGCGTCTCTGTCAAGTGGAAATTAGTCGTGGACGCTGGCTCTCGGCGTCTCTGTCAAGTGGAAGTTAGTCGCGGACGCTAGCTCTCGGTGTCTCTGTCAAGTGGAAGTTAGTCGCGGACGCTGGCTCTCGGCGTCTCTGTCAAGTGGAAGTTAGTCGTGGACGCTGGCTCTCGGCGTCTCTGTCAAGTGGAAGTTAGTCGCGGACGCTAGCTCTCGGCGTCTCTGTCGAGTGGAAGTTAGTCGCGGACGCTGGCTCTCGGCGTCTCTGTCGAGTGGAAGTTAGTCGCGGACGCTAGCTCTGGGCGTCTCTGTCGAGTGGAAGTTAGTCGCGGACACTAGCTCTCGGCGTCTCTGTCAAGTGGAAGTTAGTTGCGGACGCTAGCTCTCGGTGTCTCTTTTGAGTGGAAGTTAGTTGCGGACGCTAGCTCTCGGTGTCTCTGTCGAGTGGAAGTTAGTCGCGGACGCTAGCTCTGGGCGTCTCTGTCGAGTGGAAGTTAGTCGCGGACACTAGCTCTCGGCGTCTCTGTCAAGTGGAAGTTAGTTGCGGACGCTAGCTCTCGGTGTCTCTTTTGAGTGGAAGTTAGTTGCGGACGCTAGCTCTCGGTGTCTCTGTCGAGTGGAAGTTAGTCGCGGACGCTAGCTCTCGGCGTCTCTGTCGAGTGGAAGTTAGTCGTGGACGCTGGCTCTCGGCGTCTCTGTCGAGTGGAAGTTAGTCGCGGACGCTAGCTCTCGGCGTCTCTGTCGAGTGGAAGTTAGTCGTGGACGCTGGCTCTCGGCGTCTCTGTCGAGTGGAAGTTAGTCGTGGACGCTGGCTCTCGGCGTCTCTGTCGAGTGGAAGTTAGTCGCGGACGCTAGCTCTCGGCGTCTCTGTCGAGTGGAAGTTAGTCGCGGACGCTAGCTCTCATCGTCTCTGTCGAGTGGAAGTTAGTCGCGGACGCTAGTTCTCGGCGTCTCTGTCGAGTGGAAGTTAGTCGCGGACGCTAGCTCTCGGCGTCTCTGTCGAGTGGAAGTTAGTCGCGGACGCTAGCTCTCGGCATCTCTGTCGAGTGGAAGTTAGTCGCGGACGCTAGCTCTGGGCGTCTCTGTCGAGTGGAAGTTAGTCGCGGACACTAGCTCTCGGCGTCTCTGTCAAGTGGAAGTTAGTTGCGGACGCTAGCTCTCGGTGTCTCTTTTGAGTGGAAGTTAGTTGCGGACGCTAGCTCTCGGTGTCTCTGTCGAGTGGAAGTTAGTCGCGGACGCTAGCTCTCGGCGTCTCTGTCGAGTGGAAGTTAGTCGTGGACGCTGGCTCTCGGCGTCTCTGTCGAGTGGAAGTTAGTCGCGGACGCTAGCTCTCGGCGTCTCTGTCGAGTGGAAGTTAGTCGTGGACACTAGCTCTCATCGTCTTTGTCGAGTGGAAGTTAGTCGCGGACACTAGCTCTCATCGTCTCTGTCGAGTGGAAGTTAGTCGCGGATGCTAGCTCTCGGCGTGTCTGTCGAGTGGAAGTTAGTCGCGGACGCTAGCTCTCGGCGTCTCTGTCGAGTGGAAGTTAGTCGCGGACGCTAGCTCTCGGCGTCTCTGTCGAGTGGAAGTTAGTAGCGGACGCTAGCTCTCGGCGTGTCTGTCGAGTGGAAGTTAGTCGCGGACGCTAGCTCTCGGCGTCTCTGTCGAGTGGAAGTTAGTCGCGGACGCTAGCTCTCGGCGTCTCTGTCGAGTGGAAGTTAGTCGCGGACGCTAGCTCTCGGCGTCTCTGTCGAGTGGAAGTTAGTCGTGGACGCTAGCTCTCGGCGTCTCTGTCGAGTGGAAGTTAGTCGCGGATGCTAGCTCTCGTCGTCTCTGTCGAGTGGAAGTTGGTCACGGACGCTAGCTCTCGGCGTCTCTGTCGAGTGGAAGTTAGCCACGGACGCTAGCTCTCGGCGTGTCTTTCAAATGTGGAAGTTAGTCGCAGACGCTAGCTCTCGGCGTCTCTGTCGAGTGGAAGTTAGTCGCGGACGCTAGCTCTCGCCGTCTCTGTCGAGTGGAAGTTAGTCGCGGACGCTAGCTCTCGGCGTCTCTGTCGAGTGGAAGTTAGTAGCGGACGCTAGCTCTCGGCGTGTCTGTCGAGTGGAAGTTAGTCGCGGACGCTAGCTCTCGGCGTCTCTGTCGAGTGGAAGTTGGTCGCGGACGCTAGCTCTCGGCGTCTCTGTCGAGTGGAAGTTAGTCGCAGACGCTAGCTCTCGGCGTCTCTGTCGAGTGGAAGTTAGCCACGGACGCTAGCTCTCGGCGTGTCTGTCAAATGTGGAAGTTAGTCGCGGACGCTAGCTCTCGGCGTCTCTGTCGAGTGGAAGTTAGTCGCGGATGCTAGCTCTCGGCGTCTCTGTCGAGTGGAAGTTAGTCGCGGATGCTAGCTCTCGACGTATCTGTCGAGTGGAAGTTAGTCGCGGACGCTAGCTCTCGGCGTCTCTGTCGAGTGGAAGTTAGCCACGGACGCTAGCTCTCGGCGTGTCTGTCAAATGTGGAAGTTAGTCGTGGACGCTAGCTCTCGGCGTCTCTGTCGAGTGGAAGTTAGTCGCGGACGCTAGCTCTCGGTGTCTCTGTCGAGTGGAAGTTAGTCGCGGACGCTAGCTCTCGGCGTCTCTGTCGAGTGGAAGTTAGTTGCGGACGCTAGCTCTCGGCGTCTCTGTCGAGTGGAAGTTAGTCGCGGACGCTAGCTCTCGGTGTCTCTGTCGAGTGGAAGTTAGTCGCGGACGCTAGCTCTCGGCGTGTCTGTCGAGTGGAAGTTAGTCGCGGACGCTAGCTCTCGGAGTCTCTGTCGAGTAGAAGTTAGTCGCGGACGCTAGCTTTCTGCGTCTCTGTCGAGTAGAAGTTAGTCGCGGACGCTAGCTCTCGGCATCTCTGTTGAGTGGAAGTTAGCCGCGGACGCTAGCTTTCTGCGTCTCTGTTGAGTGGAAGTTAGCCGCGGACGCTAGCTCTCAGCATCTCGAAAACGCCACGCTGATATTGATCCTCGCTTTAGTTCTCCTTTGTCCCAAAGTCTGCTTGCCATGTTCATAATGTTTGAACGAAACAACAACAGTGTGAGCGCCGCTAAACATTAGTTGTCCACGTCATGGCCATTACTATGGCAGTACGAAAGGAAACCAGCGCTAACGCGGATATTACGTCAGTGACAGGCGACAGTGAACAGGGACGAGCCATTATTTAACCCTCTAGGCGCCACGGTCGAGTTTACTCGACAAGATGCGGCACTGAATAAAACGGCCGATTTTGTCAAATAGGGTGTCAAATTTCCTTCGACCTCCCATCCACTAGTTGGCAGACATGTTATACTTCATCCCCAACTCAAAAAAACGTCATGTTTTTATAAAAAATCTTAAAGCTAGAGCGCATTGAATCAGCGCGAACAAAAGCGGAGCTAGTGTGCGAGTGAGCCATTTTATCAGAGCAATATTGTCAACGTCAGCGAGTATTTGCATTAGATTATTATTATTATCTAATTACATCAATAAAGCTTACCCACAATGAAGTGTCGGGTCTTCTATTCGCGGACCCTGATTCTGAAGGGAAATATCTGTCTTCAGAAGTTGACGGTGATTATGAAAGTGAAAGTATAGCGCGTACGTTACAACAAGCACAAACGGTGAATCCTTTGCCCAATGTAGATGGTCCTCTGCCCAATGTCAGTGGTGGAAACAATGTTTCCCGGGGTCGGAGTGTTCATCGCGAAGTTAGCTGGTGTGTTATTGTTGTGGGGAACGAGGCGTGAATTTTTTTTCCGCGCTAGCTGTGGGCTGTAGTTTGTCTTCTGACAGTGTGCCTCTCCGCAATCGCGGCGACAATATTGTTGTGGAGACTATGTCTAAAGCTACTGGGTATGTTAGACGAGGTCAAAGTATTCATAGGACAGTTATGGGGCAGGGTGGGGAGTCGCAATGACAATGACAGTAGTCCGAGCTGTGCGCACTCGGCGCGCGCGCGCGAGAGAGAGATCTGGCCGCGCCCGCGCTGCTCGTAGCAGGAGCAGAGGCGGTGTGACACGGGGCAACTGAACAGGTCTTGTCTACTTGTGTTTGTGTGTCATATGAATAATATATATGTGCCCCATACATGGAATAAGAGTGCCTACTGTATGTAAATGGATAATTTCTACAGCAAAAGGCCAACCGCTACATGCATTCGGTTTGTTTCTACCATTTATTAGTAATGATTTACAGTTTGTTTACTACTTACTATTTACCTGAGCATTCAGTATTGTGCAATATAGCATACAGAAGGTGAGGGACATTTTGGGGGGAAAGATGTGCTGCATTTTATTATTTAAACTTGTGACTTTTCATGAAAATTCTATAATCCATGATTGCCGCCACCATATGACGTCATAATATGCAAATTAGATGGGAAAATTTAATCCCTACATAAACTTTGGGTCATCCTTAATATTTCTCTAATTTACAGAAAGTCTCTATCTTTTATCACTTTTAAGATATAGACTTTTGAAATTAAGATGTCAAAATCGAACGTTTTAGGAAAAAACCTCTGGCGCCTAAAGGGTTAAAATTGGAATTTCTCTGAAATTAAAAATCTTTGGGAACTTTTGGGACATTGTAAGTACACAACTGCAGGAAATATATCACACTGTGCAAGTAATTTTTGGATATTTTATTACAAAATTCTTACATATTGTCGCTTTAACGGCAGTTTTTAATCATATTTTCGACAGTTCAGGGCTTCCCAGAGCCTTTTCTGAAAGATAGAATTGCACAAACCCATCCATGGTATTACATCATCCCCTGTTCAGAGAACAACAGCGGAACTGAGATTGTCATGACACACACTGACAGACAGTGAGGACATTCATTCACACACAACTAATTGGATTCTCTCAGCTTCTCTTCAAAACTCACGGCAACAGAACAAGACAGTGGAGGTGGACTTCAGTTCGACTGATCTCAACTCATTAGAGCCTGATCGTCATTAGTGCAGATCCCCAATTAAGAGAAAGAACAACACACACACACACACACACACACACACACTCTCGTGCTCTCAGTCCTGGTCTTTGTTTTGATGAGACCGGTTGCCATGGTAACGGACACAGGTAAACACACCGGGGAGGACGAGAGCCTTCGTTCATGATCACTGTCACACATGATGGAAATAATAGCATGAAAACTGTCAAAA